>CAXAKX010001172.1:0-16559 GCA_963969525.1 Ontholestes murinus | reverse complement strand
TATACAGGGCCGGGCACAGGGCAGAACCCTGTGGTACACTGTTACGAAGGAAGTCGTACAATGTTCTGATTAGGTATTCGGGGTACTCGAGCCCTATCATTTTATAGGTAAGGCCGTCGTGCCAGGCTCCGTCAAACGCCTTAGAGACGTCACTTGGTCACCCTCAAAAACTTTTGATTAGTAGACAAGCCAGCTCTGAAGCCGACACCCAGTCTGTAATGATTTTATGGTCTTCAGTGAAGACCGAAAGACGCGCTAGCAGGACCTTTTCAATGATTTTGCCTAAGGAGCTAAGCAAACTGATTGGGCGATTGTTTTGGGGGAATTTTGGTGATTTTCTTAACTTAAGGATGCTGACCACTGAGGCCAGCTTCCATGCTGATGGAAATGCAGAACGGTTCTACCCTTTTGGCAGAGGGTTTTCACCATTATGGTGGAAATTTCGTTATAACCAGGGGCTTTCCGATTTTTGGGCTGTTTGATCAGTCCATCAAGTATAGATTTATATAATTGCAAATAAACAAAGCACAATAGCCTTGATAACTGATAGGGCATTGGTCTTGAGAATATAGTCTGAAATATAGCACTACGCAAACAAAACAGTAATAATCAGTTTGTTAAGTAATTTTATTAGCTGAATAGATGGAACGAGGATGATCACTAACTGTTCTTAATTATATTACATTGAAATTTTTAAGAATGATATTTCATAGAAATCTTCTTCTAATGTATATAGATTAATGCAATAATATGGAAGTTAATGGGGTACTTAGGCATGTCAGTCAACCTATTCGATTCTGCGAGAAGACAGCGTCATTTCAGGTCTTTTAGCCTTGATAACTGGAAGGCTATTTGCCTTATGGATTTTGACTAGATTAAAATTAGAAAAGGAGATCAGAATTGTGAGAAAAATAAAATGTTATTATGCTAGAAAGGATTTTTATTAAGTAATTAATACTTATAATTAGCTTGCGTAAAATCAATAGAACTCTGATAAAAAGAGGTTTACAGAAATTTATACTTAATATATATATACTGGCTGCCATAAGTAAAAGAAGACCAAGAAATCGTCGCTCAATTTTTATGAAATTTTCAGATAACACGTAAATCATCCACACTAAGAAATGATAAAAATTTTAACAAAAAATCATGGTAACATTTTGATCAATTTACCTTAGAGTATAAAATATGGAAGAAATTTTATTGTATTTTGTTAAATTAACTGAGCAGTGACATTACAATTTTATCATGCAAATCTGTTAATTGGTTCCCCATTTAAATCAAAAGATGCCCGTCAGAGTTCGTCAGGACAAGAACAACTGCGGAGATTACGACTTGGGCGCCCTATAATCACTACAAAACGTGAAGGTCGAACTCTTCGGCTCGTACCCGGGATCGATTTTCAACAAAAAGAGCTATTGAAGACATCTGGAGAGGTTCAACTAACCAAGGAATCTCTGTTGGATCAGTTTACCGGAAAATTCGATCATTTGATCTCGAAGTCGTACCATCCTTTTGTTTGTTTGTCCTTAACTCCTCGCCATAAGAGGTGCCGTCTGGAATGGTGCAGTGAGAAACTACAATGGTTCGATCAATGGAGGCAGGTTATCTTTAGCGATGAATCGTGACTTTGTTTGTGTGCCCACTATGGTCGTAAATGGTTAGACGTCGCCGAGGAGAACGAGGAGAATTACAGTTTGCAGTGGAACGTCATACAGCTCTTTATGGAAGTAAGTCGCCTCTTGTGTTAATTCCAGGAACCTTAAACGCAAATCGCTACATTAACACAGTTCTAGAACCAACATTGATGCCCTATCTGAGAAGATTGGAAAACCCCATTTACCAATAGGATAAAGCAAAGCCGCATACAGCTAGAGTTACTATGGAATTCCTGGAACTAGCTAATGTTGATTTACTTCCACGGCCTTCTCGTTCTCCAAACCTATCACCTATTGAACATATGTGGGATACAATTGGCAGAAGACTGGTCCGTCTTAAGCCACCCCCATTCACTTTATCTGATATTAGGATGCGAATTCAAGAAGCTTGGGATGCAAGTTGCACTGAAAATTCTCTAATTGAGTGAATAAGCCACCTACTTTTAACGAAAAACTGGTGTTTTTTAACGTCTTCCTGTCTTCAACTGCGTTGATGAGGCCCGAATAGATCGAAACTGGTCGGTAGCTACTGTTGACAGAGAACCAATAATAAAATTAAATCAGAAGGATATAAGTCGTACAACCGAAAATCTCAGATCTTGTTCAACAATCAACATTAAAAATACTAACGCTAGTTTCATCGTTTATGGTTAATGGTAGATAGTAAATAATTATTTTAGCTTTAAAAAAATAATAAAAATCGTAAATTCTACGTGCTAACTTACCAATACCTAAAATCACTATATTGTTTTATTACTTTACGAGTTTTTGGTATAAATAAAAGGAAAAATGTAAATCATTTTAGTACATGATTACATATTTTTCTATTTCGACAATTTCTTCGTACTTTTCTAGTTTGGCTCTTAATATATTTAGGCGTCTATTTTACTTTTAAATTTATTGTTTATTGTCAACATGACATTTACTATGGAAGTGAAGAAGAGGATTAACGGGTTCGAGTTGAAGAGTCAAAATTATTTACATGTTCCTGCAAAATATTATTACATTAAACGAGTATAAAATTTTATCAACTTTAAGTGATATATTTTAATTTCCTATTTATTAATTATGGAATACATTAACGCGACAACGAATTTTCGAGAAAAAAATCACCTTGAATTTTTTACGTGTGGCCAAACTAATTCGTTCTGTTGATGAAACGTTCTCCAACGGAATGTATGCGTCCTTACAAAGGAATGCAAAATAAATAATACGGTTAATCACAATGATTCGAGAATTATTACTAATTGCTAGTTCCCAAAATGCGGATCTAACACAAATTAAATAAAAAATGTAGTTTTTCAATAAATTATTTAAAAATATTGTCATTTATAATCCCAATAAAAAATACTAAAGATATATTCATTAGCTAAGAATACATAAAATTTGATTCAATTGAAATATTGTTAAAAAAACACGAGCGGCTTTAAAACTTTAATGGTTTATATAATTTATTTACAATTTTATCAGTTTATTCATCGTATAATAAATAATATGATAAAATTGTAAATAAATTATATAATGAATTAAAGTTTTAAAGCCGCTGATGGTTATTACTATTTTTATTATTAATATTTTAGTCATAAATAAATACAAAGTTGTAAAGGCTTCAATATTTTACTATTATTATTATTTTAAAATATGTATATTATGTTTATACTCTATTGGGTGAGCATATAAATATTTTTAACCGTGGGAAAATATTTTTGCGCGGTCGTTATAAATTTAATTCTAAATGTCATCTGATGATCTTATTTTATAAAACTGGTATTATAGTACTGTTTCGTAAATAAGCTATTGGCGCTACAAATATTAGTAGGCAGTTATTACGGTGAAAAATGCTATAAAATAGATATATAAATACCGCCTGCTTATTTACATAAAATATTCTAATTCGTCTGTATTTAATTGTACCAAACATTAATAACATGACGAATTCCTTAATGTTGATTGAATATTCATTTGCATAGCGAATTTCATTGAATAGATTATTGAACATCAAAAAGTGTGTGCTGATATTTCTAACAAAATCATTTTTGGCGATGAAGAAGATTTCCACCTTTCAAAATGTCAACAATTGGGGTTCAGAGGACCCAAGTGTGATTGTCAAACGACCAATACGCCCTTAAACTGTCACTGTTTCTCATGAATCGTTGAAACTTAACTTTTTCCACAGTAAAGATTTCTTCTAGCAGTGGATGTTACTAGTCTTTGATATCGCGACATAATAACACTGTTATTCTTACCTAAACTGGATGATGTTCACTTGGAGATATTCTTTAACAAGACAAATTTACCATTTCTAATAACAAAATTTCATTTTGCAAAGCCTTACTCATTAGAATATTTTATTTAAACTGACCTAGTTCAAATACATTACTCCCAACTATATTATTATAAATTATTTATCGCAATATATATATATATATATTTGTAAAATCTAAGTTTATGTTTAATACGTGACAATTATATCTCATTGCGCACAGAGTTGAAATAGATTCCTTTCCGTTTCATTTCAATATTTATACGTGGCCAGTATACATCACGTATTGTGTAACACCTTACATATATTTACCAGGGCATTGTGCATGTGAGGTTGCAACACAAATTTAATTCACCGATTAATTTGTATTCGTCAGTTGACACTTTTATGGTTGGTTCTCGCCTCACACCTCTCTGCCAACCATTAAAATGCGATCGAATACGTGTATATACATGTCATTATGCGCGTGTGTGGGCATAACTGATTCTAGGTGATATTTTAAAATATTAACAACGTAAATTCACATGAAAAGCTAGTGACAATATTAATAATTATTAAAACGCTTAAACTCATATATTTAACTACTGGGAATATTTGGTTAGGATAAACTAGTTCTGACTCTTTCCTTATAAAGATATTCATTTTGTAGAGGATTTTGTAAGGCTTAATGTTAATTTGAAAGATTAATTTATATACTTTAAACCGTCTTGATGCAATTTTAAAGAACTGATGCATAAACAATATATACAACAGAAAAATTAATAATGCTTAATTGTGTAATTAGAAAACAACTGAATTTAATTCTAATTGCGAAATTGGCATAAATCTATTAAATTTATGCTAACAAAATTGTTCAATATTACACAAAAGATTTAAGATTCCACATAATAATTTTCATTTTGCTTTTTATTCTTACTATAAATTTTCACGAAGATATTATATGCTTATATCTTAGTATTTTTTAAAAATATTTCATTGATATATTTTTATGCTTCGATCTTGCAAACATATAATACACATTATTATTACTTTTATTTTTTTTCTTATACACTCTACGCCTTGTAAAATATCACTTACTGTAGAGTTTTAATAGTTTTAAATAGAAGTTTTATTTCAATTGAGATACAGATATATAATTTAATGTTGTTAAACTATGTAATAAACAAATAATATTCAAAGTAAATTATTGAATACACGTTTAATGAAACATTAATAATTATTAAATACACACCTAGTTGACATCTATTTGTAGCTACCGTGCGTTGAGGGTGTTCCTTTCCATATATTAACAATAACAAATCAAAAATCCCTCGCATTCCATATCAAGGTTTCTCCTCGAACGCGACTTAATCAATCGTTCGGATATAATATGCAAATTGCTGAATATGTTTAACTTAGGTTTATAAATATTATTAGATCACAGTGTGAGATGGTTTATATTTACCATACGAGAATTTAAATCGGCTGATAAAATATTTACCATTTTCATTATGAATTAAACATAGAAGTAAACCCTATGTTTATATCTTTATATCACTTGGTAAAACATTATGTTAATAAGTTTATATTGATTATGATTATAGAAATTTCGTTTGAAAAAAATAAAATATGACAACGTTTTTTAGTTAACACTTTAATTGATACGCTTTCTAATTAAGGTCCGCTTAATCTGTTGTATGTTAATATCCTTAATTATCGTTCTGTTTTACGTTAATTGGTGATTTTTCGTTGTTGCGACAAGTAGAGCATATCAATATTTTAAAGGAATTGGTTACTGTTAATTAAACGGCATTCACGTGCTGTCTTCGTGTCAATAAGCTGTCTAAAGTCTGATCGTACTGAAATCGCTTATAATTATTGTGCAACATTGAACAACAATGCTTTAATGTCGAGGCTACTTTATTATGCGAGAAAGTGCAGTTTTAATTAAATATTATTGTAAAGTGCAATATCCACGCCATATTTAGGACTTGATTTAAATTAAAAGGATACAAATTTGACGAGGAGGTACTTCAAGTAAACCAAAATGTACTTAATAGAATCCCTGAAGTTACATACAACTGAGCATAATCCAGGAATTCCCCTGCTTAACGAACAGACCGATTTAATTTATTCCCCACTGTATAATTATTAATATAAACAGGATTTTGCAAAGTGAAATATAAAATATAAATAAATAGGTATATGTGCTTCTCGCTTTATTAATTTACTTCTAGTTTGATAATGATACTGAATTTTTTGAATAATAGAATATTTACTAGTTGATTTTCCTACAACCATATAAAGGATTTTTATATTTGATTATTAGATAGGTAATATTTTTATTTATTTTACTAACTTCCAACATGCAATAATATATATCTTTGCATAATTGATTAATCCTTTAGATAATTTATATTATAAATTTCAATCCGTGTACTTTTTACATAAATAAAGTTGTATTGTTACAGTTTGTTTATATCTAAAACATAATAATATTCGAAATAATTATAATCAAATTTAAAAAAATATCTTATTGAATTATTTAATTGCAAATAACTGTAACGATATATTAATAATATAATATTATTTTCACATGATTTCAATTAAACTCTGTTATAAGGTTATTGGTTGTTTAATGTAAGGACGAAGTGAAGTGATTATTGGTCGGAGAAATTACTCGTACGATAATTGCTCACAGCTAAAGCGGAAACGCCCTGGAATATCTTCCTACAAGCTACAGGCGGTTTCTGACTAAGGACGTCTTCTGGTTCCGGAATTTATCAACAGCCAAGAATGAAGATCGGAGGCCACCGCGCCCGTCTACTTGATCTCTATAAATCACCTTCGCGCGAGGTTGTTTATTTAATAGTCTGTTTTAACAAGAAATGATTTAATTCTGTGGAATTCGCTCGTCTACTACAGGATAGATACATATATTTATTGACAAATTTTACAATATTTACAAAAACATAGTGAATAATGAATGAGGTGTTAGTGAGTTAATCTGTCAAAAGGCTATCGACCAGAGGTCTTTCTGCCTTATTTTGTCCAGTCATATGGCGTCAGTCGTTAATGCGTAAAAGGATGAAATGATGATATGAAATCGGATATGGTTGAATTGGGATTTTTAAATTTAGGATTTATACTAGGGTTTCTAGGATGACAGTAAAGGGATAATATCTGGAGGTTGAAAGGATTTTTTGAGAATTTTTCTGATAGGAATCGAAGGCGTTCTTGAATGGGGATAACTAGGGTTGTATCATAGAGGAGTTGGTTGGAAGGATTATGTAAAGGATTTAGAGGATGCCGGAGTTTTGTTAGGGTACGGAGGGATGCTCGCTGGCTAACTTCAATATTGCGGGATATTGGATTGATGGGTTTGGGATAAAGGGCACAACCATAATCAAGTAGTGGGCGGCAGATTATCTTATAAATTTTTACAGCTGTTTTTGTATTGATGCCTTTATTCTTATAAGTTAAGCTTCTAAAGCATTTTGCTCTAGAAGTTATTTTGCTTTTTACTATGGCTGTATGTTTTTTAAAATTGATTTTTTGATCTATGGTTATGCCCAGGTATTTTACGGAAATTGG
Organism: Ontholestes murinus; assembly: GCA_963969525.1. Classification (NCBI taxonomy): domain Eukaryota; kingdom Metazoa; phylum Arthropoda; class Insecta; order Coleoptera; family Staphylinidae; genus Ontholestes; species Ontholestes murinus. The sequence continues at coordinate 9,065 of CAXAKX010001172.1, read as the reverse complement.
GAAATATGGAATTTGTGAGGGGAATTGTTGGCGTGATGGTAAGGGATTAGGAGCTGTGATTTGTGGGGATTTATTTTAATGTGCCATTTTGCAAACCATCGTTGAAGGGAGTCAATAAGCTCTTGGAGGGATTGAAGGGCTTTTGGTAGTGTGGGAGCATTTGTAATTAGGGCAGTGTCGTCTGCAAATTGCAGGAGGTATTTGGATGGGTTAAAGTAGAGAGGATCAGGGTTATAGACATCAGCACAAAAAATGTTATATAACAAAGGTGACAGAGGAGCGCCTTGAGGGAGTCCTTGTTCAGTATACTACAGGTTGTTCCGCAAAAATGTTAAAATTAAACTTCACTCGTTTGAATAAATAATTTTGTTGTCATATAAAAGATATGTACTAATGAATTAAATTTTATAGTTTATAAATATACAAAACTTCTACTTGGTAATTAAAATGCTTAAGTGTAAATTAAATGTTATAATAGACATATAATAACAAAACTTATTTATAATATAGACGTTATAATGAATTATATATTTTGTTCATATACATATCTATTAAAAACGAGTAAACAATTTTATTGAAAAACCCTATTTAGAGAACGTAAAAAATAAACAAATAGAAAATTTAATTATAGACATTCTTTTAATTAGGTTGATTATGTTCCTAAAATTCAATTAAATTATATTAGTGTTGTTTTATTATGTTAATAAAACCAGAATAAATAAAACATAGTGATTATAAAATAATACCAAAGGTCTCCTGAAATATATACTTGGCGCAGTCTATAGGATCTAGAATAAAACCAGTAAAAATAAAGTACTTTTTAATGTTTTTTTTTACATTTTTTTGATATCTATTGTTTATGCCCCTTTCACACTCAAAGAGTGCTTTATGAAAAAAAAATGCTGGTGTTTACAATAAGTACTTATTAAATAAAGCTGTAATAATTATTTTCGCTTCTTCTTGAATGTTTATATTTTATCGAGGATGATTTGAGTTGCTAAGCTTAAATTTGGCTTATTGGGTTCATTTCCAGAATATATAAGAAGTAACTTCCAACGACATGACCTCAATTTAAAATTAAGTTAAATTAAATTTCTAAAAATAATTTTTGTTTGCCTCAACTTTTCCTAGATTGGTATTGTTATTTACCCCTCATCAGTCATCCAGAAGCAGACTGTGTCTGTAAATAAGGGTGGTTTGTTTGATTCAATTGTTTCACTGACCAGTTAAAGGCATTGACTTCATAAAGGCTACTTCATAATTATCGAATAGTGCAAAATATTTAAATTTCGTACTTATTAAAGAGATTATTTCCAAATTTACTTGAAATTAATCCTTTACACAGAAACAGCTAATGTTGGAAAGGAATTATTTGAGATTTGAGCGTAAATTTAAAAAAAAAGTAAGAATGTTAGATGAAAAAAGTTTTTTGAGATGATTTTTTCGCATTGTTATACGATATTATACAGGGTGTTCAATTTAAGTGAAGACATTGAAATATCTCGAAAACTACACTTCGAATAAAAAAAAAATAATTAAAATTAATTAACATCTAATGATACGAAACTCGACCCACTACCCTCAACCCCCTGGGGGTAGGGGGTGAGAAATAGAAAAGTTAAATAGGAACACCCATTTTTTGTACGGATTTGAATACTCCGAGAAAAAATAAGAAAGTTTTATCTGAATTTTTTTTGTATTCGTGACAGACGACGCTTTAATCGACAAAATTCAAAATTGGCAAAAATCGTTGAAAATTGGGATTTCCTGAGAAATACGATTCGTTGTTCGTTATGTCCATTATTTGTCTTTTGCTCTTGAATCATGCCGGTGGGACCTTTGAGCCCGTGATGAGGGAAACAGGGAGGCCTTTAGATAGTATGCTAGTGTCTTTGAAAAGTTCTGTACAAATTAGTTTTACGAAATTTCAGAACTGGGGTAACTAAAACCAGGAAGAGAAACAGTGGTTTTGTACATTTTTATTTTTATTGTTCGCACTGGTTTATATGCTCTAATACATAATGTATATTTATATTATACTTTAGAATAGGCAAAGAGTTATTTTATTCTACTCATAAAATAAACATATTAATTATGGTAATTAGACAATCTTTTCCAAATAACTTTTATTGATGAATCCCTACAAAATCTGTGGAGAATATCATATTTTCATATCAATATGTTTTTCACCATTATACCAAATGGCAAACAAAAATGGTTTACATAAGGAAATAATCTTTTAAGGGAGCGTTATTGTTACCATAATTTTAAATTGTATCATAATAATGTAAATAAATATCATCCATATTTGTTTAAGTAACAAATGGCTTAATTTTTATTAAAAATAAAGATGATATAATAACGAAAAATAAAAATAGATCAAATTTTCAAGTCGGATTTTGTCACATGGATTTTGTTTATTTAAATACCCATAAATAAATAATAACATTAAACATTCATTAATATCCTATCGTAAATAAATATGTGTGTAGTTTATATTTAAATTATAATCTATAGTGTAAACGTAGCAAATGAACAATCTAGATAATTTGTTTACTCTTCCTATTATGTTATATTTTGTCTATAAATGTAACTTAATTGTTGATTCATAGAACATATTAAAATAAATCTGTTTATTAAATAATTTTAAGCATGTAGTTGATACTTGATAAATTATGTATTAACATAGGCAACTAAATATACGCGTTAATTGTGCTGCCTATAACAGATGCCTAAAACGAAACAGAAAAAGCAATGTTTAATAATATTTTATATAAATCAGATCATCCATGTTAATTGTGTGCCTTATGTAAAGTTAATAGTAGCTGTTAATTTATGATTTTAATTATTAGGTAGGTTGCGGCCGTTAGTAATAATAGTGATCATTATCAATGGTTTAATACAAATATTTGGTGTTTAAAATAAACTGTGTGAACTGTTTGTAGTGCTTTGTTTTATAATCATATAATCATATAAAGTTGATATAATATAATAGTGTTTGTATGTTTTATTTTTCTTAGATTATGAATATAGAATTTAAAGTATTTGTTAATGTCAAAATTATAATTAATATTTTTAATTTCAAAATTTTCCAATAAATTTATAGTTTCTTTGACACCTGTTTGGAAGCATGATTTTTCTTATTACTTTACAAATTTTGCAGATCTCTCTACATATCATATTAGTGTTTCGTTCATTAATTTAAAATGTGTTTTAATTAAAGCAATTGTAAAACTTACATATTGTCTTAAATGTTGCGTAATGCAAATGCTTGCCAACTGGTTGGCACAGAAAACAATTTGTTTTGTATAATTGTCATTTAGAATTTGTTAATTTTTGGTAACCTCAAAGACATGGGTTCAGTCAAATAAAATATAATGATTATGTATGATTATTTATTCTTTATCATACTTGCTTAAAAAACTGTAGTTATTACCAAATAGATAAAAAAAAATATTGAAAACATACAAATAAAATTAAAAGTTGAAGGGCGGAGTTCATCTTGTAAAATGTTCTTCCACTCAAACCCATGGATTTCAATTAGCAAAGAAAATGGTGTTTAATATTAGATTGGTTAATAATAATATTGATCCTAAAATACTAAGGGATATACATTTTTCTTTATTACGTGTTTATTATTAATTCACTGAAAACAATTATGGCATTTTTTTTTTGATTAAAACTTTTATTGTTTTCAATATATCCTACTCCTAATATTTACACTGATTTAAAAAAAGTCTTAATTCTAATATTTATCAGTAATATAGAATAAAACCCCTTCAATTTAATCCCTCAAAATATCTTAACCAAAATCCGCCATCCTAGCAATCCTTTACATAATCCTTCTAACCAACTCCTATATGACACTACCTTAGCGAAAAATTTTCCAAAAACTCCTTCAACCAACACATCCTTTCCCTTTACTGCTTTCGCAGAAATCCTGACCTAATCCCTAAATATAAAACCCCTTCATTCACAACATACGAATTCATCGAATCACATCATCCATCATCATCACCACCATCAGAGACTGACGAGACATATAAAGACAGAAAAATCCGGGCTGAAAGACCGCTGGTAGATAGCCATTTAACGGACTAATCCACTAACATCATCTATCATACATGTATTATATTTATTGTTATTGTAAGTTTGTCTGTTAATAAAGCTATTGTATATATACATAGAATAAAATAGATCGGCCTGTATTTAAATATTAATTTCTATATTTTTTGATTTTTGCTATGATATTAAAATTATACATTTCTATTATCAAATGACTGCAACATCCAATGTTTTGAATGTGTTCCTAAGTTTTTGTTTTTAATTAATTAATTAATCACTGGCGACTAAATAATTAATTGTTAATTTATTCTTTAAATGCCTTTTCGTATTGTCCCACATACAATTTTGGGCAATCCTTGCAAAGTTGATTATGTTATTTAATATAAAAAAATATGTTTCAAATTCATCCTTCAAATTTACATGCACAGTTTTTATTGTAAATATCAATCATTGGTATTAATTAGAAAATTATGTAAAAATTCCAACGTACATTACCTTTGACAAATAGTTATAAAGTTCGACACGCATGTCAGGAAACTGTAAATAAAATAAAACAATAAAAACAATAAGTTTGTTTATTGATGAACACATGTTTTTTAAATACATAATTATTTTATGATATAATGAAGATGGAGATACAATTACTTTGCTTTACCACTTTATTTAAAATTACACGACCCTATAGTTTTACTAATGGTCATTATTAAACATAAAGTGTTTTTTAAATTAACGAAATCTAACTAAAAGTCATTTTAAAACATAAAATGTTTTAAAATTACCAAATCTAACCTATTTATTAAATTACGGCGTGTATGTTATGCCAATCTGATAAAGTGGTAAAACTGAATTTGTTTGAATTTTCGTGTCTCCTTTATCATTATATTCAAGATTCACAAAGTAAACGCCTTCACAATTTGTGATGCATTTTTATAACTTAAAAAACTCATTTAAACATTGTTTACAACACATTCTTCACTTTTTATTTGTTACTATAGTTTCAGCACTAACAAAGAGTAAACTACGTGATATGAACAAAGTTGTCTTGTGTTTTATCTGAATGTATTACAAAGCGAAAGCCTTTACAATTATGTTTTAAAAAACCTGAGTTCGTCAAGAAATGAATTTATTATTTCTCTTATTTAATATTAAATAATTAAAATTAATACATATTTTAATTAACTACAAAACCCTTATTGATGTTTAATTCAATATCGTTATTGGAATATATAATTCTTTATAATAGATTATATTTATATTTAAGTAATAAGGTACTTTTTAGAAAAGTAAATTCAAATAACGTTAATTGTTTCATCATTATAACAACAACCTATGCACTAATTTTAATGTAATTTTGGAAACTAACGGCGTATTAATTTACATCACGTACATTTCAAAACGTGTTTAGGAATAACTAGTACAGGTTACACTAAAAACTTGCATGAATTCAAATTGCTGCATTTAATTGAGGTTACGGAGAACAAGCAATGATTTCAAAACATTAAAGTGGTGCAAAGAGTGAGTATTATATAGATAATATTCAAAACGGTTAAAAAAAATAAATTAGAAGTAAAATCACTTTGTGAAATATTATCGAGCATATAATAAAATATAAAGTTTTAAAATTTTCTTTTATTAGTTTTATGGCTGTTCCGTTATAAAATTGTCATTCAGAAAGTATTAAATAATTTTTGCCAATCGAATAACGTGAATTAAAAAATTAAAAAATATACGTTTTGGAACTTATTTATAAATTCCATGCGTTGGTATAAAAACATTTTATTGCTGTAAATAAATACTCTATTTTCCAACATTAAATTATTAATTATTTTAGAGTACTCTCAATTATCTTATTAGACTCTTGATCTATCATGCCTTAAGTATTCTTAATTTATTTCCATAAATAAACAATGTTCCTAGTGTACACTTGACCTAACCCAATAATTTAACGTATTTTTAATATTTTTCCCATAAATAAACCATTTTTCTAGCGTACTCTTGACCTAACCCAATAATTTTCTTATTGACCTATCCAATTATTTACCTTAGTAAACTTTTAAACTTTCTTAGTAAACTTTACCTTGCCTTATTCTACTCTTGAACGTTCCTAATAAATAATTAATTATTTTAGTGTATTATTGACCTACCTCACTAAATTGTTTCTTATTCTAACGTTAATTTAGTTTATTCTTCTATTTCATTTTAATTCAGTATATCATACTTTTCTATTTTTAATTTCTATTTTAAAATCCAAATTTTAATTCTAATTTCAGAAATTTTATGAAGTTATTCCAAGATTTGTGATGTATCTATCCAATACAGTGTTTCCCAACCTTTTTAGTGCCATGTCCCACGTAAGCCTTTCTAAAATTCTTATGCACATATATATAATTTCTAATATTAAAAAATTGTATTGTTCACTTATAATAAGCATCTAATTAAAACATGAAATTCAAATTCGAAATAATTTTAATAAAGATTTATCTATAATAAATTATTATTTTAATTTAGCGAATTTTTTTTACCAGTAAATTATTTACAGCACAAAATCCACATTCAGCTAAATATGAAGATGGACTAAAAATGATTGAATGTACTTTAAATAATTTGTGAGTGACTATATTATGATAAATTTGGAACAAGATATTAATTTAGGTTGATGTAATTAAAAATAAATTAGCAAAAGCAATTAAATAATTCAATACTCAATTTATAACCATCTGCAGACACGTGTTTCGATCTCTCGATCTCTTCAGTACAGCTTTATTATAAATATTTGATTTCTTCCGTTTTCTCAAAAATCCATGTCATAGCTCCTTTTATATTAAATAAAGTTTTAACTGATTCGTTATTTACCATTTCTGCGAGTTCTTCTTGATATTGCATATTTGATATATGAGATAAATCCACTAACATTGGTTGCATCATCTATGAGTAAAACACAGTTTGGCACTTTTTTCACTTGTTTTATTAAATGCTAGATGTACATTTCGGTTACAATGTAACCATTATCAACGGTCATCATCTACGTTGGAAAATCGATTTGTTTTAAATCATTTAAATCAGAAAATCTTTATTTTAAATCAGCCGATAGAATTTTCAGATGATCGAGAATAACAAGTATAGGGTTATCATTTACTTCACATTTTTGGAACCAATGAAACCGTTTAAATGAATTAATGGCGTCAGCTTCGTCTAAGTGTCATCAGAAATCCAGCCTCCTTGCTGTGGTTTACCAACGAGGTAGCGTACAATTAGTTCTCTTTGCTGATCGTTCTGTTGCCATTTTCTTTGAAGCACATCTTCAGTTTTTGCACGTTTTTTTCTTACCTTGTTCTTTTCTTAGAAGGAATGTTTTGCGATAAAATTGCGAGTCAAATTAATTGATGTCCTTTCTGAACATTACATCCCTTAACTACATGTTTAGAGTTGCTTAGCTCTAAAACCAAAATATTCAAATAATTTTCTAGCAACTTTCTTCTTTATTTAGATGTTTAAAATGTATCTAACAATTTTTCTTCAAGATATATTTTATCATATTTTCTTATATTAGTTAAAAAATGTTTTAAAAATTTCGTACTTTCTCTCATTTGATTTTTGAATCAATTTTCCTCTTAAAATTACTATAAAATTTTAAAAGATTTTTTACTCTTTTCGTTATCAGAATTTTTCATGAATCTGATCCAAATTGCAAAATTTTTTTTCGGAGGATTTCTAGGTTTCCAAAATTTTCTCTGTCTCCATATTACATTTATTTCGTGGATTCTATTTTATATTTATCTTTCTATTTTAAGGGAGTTTTTATTTAGATTTTTGTTTTATTTTTAATTGTATATTGTTAAATTTTTTTTCAAAATTTCTAGAATATTTCAGTACGTTTTCAAGAATTTTTCTATTATAAATTTGATATTAATTTTACATTCAAGTTGCTAACATTTTATTCAAGGATTTTAGAATTATTTATATTGAATAAAACACGATAACTTTGTTTGTATAACTTGAAAACTTTTTATTGTGACTAGTTTAGTATAAAGATGTATAAATAAAAATAAATAAATAAATAAATAAATTTAGCTTGTCATTATCAAACACATAGTTTTTTTTCCATATTTCTAAATTTTATTTCTTTACCTCATAATAATGCTCTCTGCTTTTGTTTCTTCAATGATTTTAAAATTTCCAGCAATTTTTAATTGTGTACCTATTTTGAATCCCATTTTTTGGTTCATATCTTTTAGAATTTTTCAGCAAATTTTCTTGCATTTTTTTTGTATTTTTCTTTCAATTATCAAAATTGTAAAATATTTTATGGTTTCTAGATATTGTCCCGATTCTTATTGAAGCAAGAAATGTTTTTAGACTTTATATTGTTATACTTTCTTAATTTTTCTTATCAGAATTTTCCTAGAATTTCCATTGTGAATTTCGATAATTTTCTTTGGAAATTCTAAAATGTTTCAGTAAATTTCCTCTCTGATTTCTGAGATTCTTCAGAAATCTATCTGATTCTAAAATTTTTATTTTTACTTAACCAAAATTTTTCATGAATTCTTGTTCCAAATTGTACAAATTTTGTTCGAAGGATTTATTGATTTCTAAAATTTTCTAGAATTGGAATTAGTATTAAATTGTTTCGTGGGTATAATTTTATATTTGTCTTTTTATTTTAAGAAATATTTTAAGTATGATTTTTGTTTTATTTTTGAAAGTATATTTTTGAAATTGCGAGAATTCTATTTTAAAGGTTTTAATAACTTTGTTTTAAAATTTCTATATTATTTCAGCAATTTTTCTTTCATTTTTCTAAATTAAATTTTGTATTAATTTTACTTCCACTGTTGGAAAGACCTTCTATGGGTTCTAGATTTTTTCCAGATTTTTTTGTTGTTAATATATTTCTGAGTAGTAGTAAACAATCTTTATTATCTTGTATGTACATATATACAACTATAATATTTACCTACAATATATATATATATATATATATATATATATATATATAT
>CAXAKX010001171.1:94797-195459 GCA_963969525.1 Ontholestes murinus | reverse complement strand
GGTTGTATTGAGGTAACTTTGGCGGTCTTGGACCTATCAAAGTCAAATTTGGTACGGTCACCCGGCAGTGGACGGATCTTGTACGGTGTGTAATCCGAATGTGCATATTGACCTTTATACCCCTAGTAGCACGACTGTAGTGGTGATAGGACTGGACTATAGTGCAACTAGTGATAGTTTTATGCTTTTGTGTCCCCCAGGAATACCCCCTGTGAGTTGGCGGAGATCCAGTTAGGATTACTCTGACCACGTGGACCACGTTATTTTAAGGGTAGAAATTTAGTCGTCCACATCTTTGCCATCCTACTAGGTAGGATCACGTAACCTAGGGGGCGCCTTCCCCTCGCTGCCCTCGTTTGGGCAAATACTATATTTTTGGGCGGCTTGCAGTGTAAGGGCGACTGTAGGGCAAATAGCAGAACAGAAACGTTGTCGGCGAGTACTCGGTAACCCCTGCGTCGATAGGCCTCAAACTCGGCGGGTAGATTACTTGGCGGTCTCCCGACAAGGGCTGCAGGCCCTTAGGGCCAAGTGTAGGGCGAAAGTCAGTTCGCGCTTTGATCGGTTACTACTAGGGGCTCCCTGCAGCGATCGGGTTGAAACTTGGGGCAGCCTACTGGACTAGCTCCGCGGTCGTCCTCGAAGCGTGATCGAGGTTGAGAACCCCTAGGGCGGACTACAGGGGTTGTAAATGTCCCGACCCGAAGTGTCATCTCTCGGTAACCTCGCATAAGATTGACGTGAAATTTAGTGTGCGATGAAGTTGGGAGCTAGCCTGTTATGGCCTCTCAACAAAAAATGGATCCGACCCTAGAAAACATGGGCAGACTTAAAGGTCTAGTGACCAGGAGTGCGCCAACCACGCCACGGAGCAAAAATACGCACTATAGTTTATGAGGAGAACCAGGGCACTCAAAAAAGGAGGAGGAGCGAATCAATTTCTCCTCTGAGGGACAAAAACACCAGGGATAAGTTGGTGAATAAGATCCTGAACATCCACGGGCAGCTGGACAAGATATCGAGGGAGCTCGTGACCCTACTCAAGGCCAACGTCAAACACAAAGATGGAAATCAAAGAGCATATTTACGCGGTCAGAAGTCTCGCCAGTCAACTGCGCGTATATCAAGAGCGCTATTAGGGGATCGATACTGTCGGTAAACCTCCAAGCCTCAGAATATTATCCGACGCAATTACACAGACCGAAGACGGTAGAGGCCGCCGAGCGATTGCCAGCACCCAGACGGTCGAGGCAGATAGAACGGCTGGGGCCACCAATGGTAACGGCGACATGGACGAAGTGAAGCGGGCGATAGCAGGAATTCAAGCCAAACTGGACGCCCTAATGGCCAGGGATAACCAATCTACGGATAGAGTGAAAAAGGACGGACCTGCTCAAGGCCCGGCCAAGGCGACACCTGGCCCGAGCACAAGCAGCAACCCTGTCTTCCCTCCCCTGCCAGGACATAACGAAGCAGAAGTGCAGAAGAAAGCTGAGCCACTGTGACCAAGAAGCCCAAGAAAAAAAAGGACGATGGGTCCCATGCTACCACGTCAGGGGAGAGGGGCCCACATTAGCCAAAGTAGTATGAAGCAGGTTACTAGACACACACGGATTCACATCAAAACAGTACCGAATGCCTATTTATCGACCCTCTCCAAACTTAAGAAGGAGATGGGCCAGGGGGAACAAGGCAACTCAATCAGCGGGGCGAGACGTAGCATCACCGGCGACCTCGTCTTAGAGGTCAAGAAAGGTGTGAATCTGTGTGAACATTAGTCGCCCATATAAACAACATCCTCGGACCCGGTGCTGCTCGCCTCACAATGGGCAGCCTCGCGTGTGCAGAGGTGAAAGGCCTCCGCCGTAGTGGAGGTGGCCCTAGGCACCGCCTGCAAAAGGCTAGCAGCATAAAGTGATTTGGATCCGGCAGTATGCGGCGAACCTCAGGATACCCCTCATCCAAGGAACATTCGAGGATGTCGCCACGCTGATGGGGATAAGCTCAGCCAGGATCGGTTTCTCGCATGCTCGAATCCAGGAGAGGAAAGAGAAACCGGTGCAGTGCGAGAAGTGCAGGGCATATGGGCATACGTCCAGAGACTGTAAGAGCGCCGACAGAGGGATGGATGCAGACGTTGCGGTCAACAGGGACACGTTGAAAATGACTGTCATAGTGATCCAAAATGCTTCGCCTGCGCCGATTGGAACCTGACGCGAGGCACTACATGGGCAGCGCAAGATGCTGTGTATACAGAGTGGCCTATGAAGCACCCCAAAGCAGTGAGGCGGGAGATCGGGCTGGAGGGCCACATTCAGCCAGGACGATCGTGACTAGAGCGCGGGCAGAATCGCGCAGGGACGTGCAAACGCTCCAGCTGTGGAAACCGTACCGCAAGGCCGGGGAAAGTGGGCTACCAGGGTGCGAGCGTACCGACATTAAAGTTCCTCCAAGCAAACCTGAATAGATTTCATGCGGCACCTAGAAGTCGTCGGATCACTGGACCTCAACATCATCAACGAAGGAACACCCCTACCCTCGCAAAGCGCGACTCCAGCTCCATCATCGACTTAACTGGATGGGCCCTTGGAAGCGAAGCGACGCGTCCTCGTGGGGGTGGCTAAGGCTAAATTACTATATGCGGCACCGGCATGGGCGAACTGAATCCTTGCGAAGAGAAATGTCGACCGGTTACGTATGGCTATGCGACCCGGAGCCCTGAGGGTCATCAGAGGGTATAGGACGACGTCTACGGATGCAGCGAAGTCCTGGCCTCCATGCCCCCGGACCTAGTCATCCTGGCGCGAAGCGAGGCCCATAAGGCTATCGCACAAGCATGCCTAATGACACGGCCAAAATGCAGGCCAAGCATCAAATGATGGCAAGATGGCAGGAAATATGGTCACACAGCAACAAAGGTTCATGGACGAGGCGACTGGTACCCTGGATCGAAACCTGGGTTCATAAACCACACGGCGAGGTCAGTTACCATTTATCCCAGCTGCTGACAGGACACGGGTGCTTTGGGGCATACCTTAGCAGAATAGGCAAGTCGGATGACGAACGTTGTCAGCTCTGTGCGGCACCAACTGATGACAGCGAGCACACTTTCTTCCATTGTACTTCCTGGAAGAAGGAGAGGGACGAGGTCGAAGAAACCTTGGTAACAACAATAACCCCCGAGGGGCTGATACCCATGATGTTAAGAACATGCGACAATTGGGAGACGGTGGCCAAGTTTGCCAAGAAAGTGCTAGAGGCAAAGGAGACCACGCTACTGGAGATTATGGACCGGCAAGTAGAGAGAACTGGAGGGATAAGCAGATAGGCAACAGGTACGGCTGAGGGGGCACCAGGTGAAGAATGCCTAGGTGATAACACTTGTGTCCTGTACCAAGATGAGAGAGCAGGTTTAGTGGGTTGGGCCTATTCAGAAGGAATAGGAGGAGTCCTACACTCCCCTGATTGAAGGGTAGTGCACCAAGCATTCCTCCTCTCTATAAAAAAAGGCAAATTGTACATGCCTCGGCCTACTTTCCAGGGGATGAGGACAACTCAGAGGCAGTAAAGGACCTCACGGACTGTTGCCGCTGAAATGGGAAAGGTCTCATCATGGGCTGCGAGGCCAATGCGCACCACACATTATGGGCCAGCTCAAATATAAATAATAGGGGTAAATACCTTCTCGATTGATCTAGCGGTCTAGACATCTTAAACAAGGGGGCATAAACCCACATTTATAAAAGCAATAAGGCAAGAGATACTTGATTTAACCTTAGCCACAACATACGGAGCGCAATTGGTAAAAATTTGGGTGTACTCCCAAAGCCCTTTATGTTGGACCATCAAATGATCGCGTTCGATATCGAAGCTAGGAGTACGGAAATTGCAGAGTCTCCAATATACCTTCTTGATTGATCTAGCGGTCTAGACATCTTAAACAAGGAGCACAAACCCACATTTATAAAAGCAATAAGGCAAGAGATACTTGATTTGACCTTAGCCACAACATTCAGAGCGCAATTGGTAAAAGTTTGGGTGTACGGAAATAGCAGAGTCTCCAATATAGCATTGCGACCATAGGGGAATTAGAATAGGCTTCACTGCACCTAAATTATACCATCGTAGCAGCCTATGAGAAAAGTTTCTAAATAAAGAAGGTAAAGGGTAAAATGGGGCCTTTGACATCACCTCATTCTCTGCAATAAAACGAGCAAGTATATCAAAATGGGCAAGGACGCGACGTCGCTCGGGGCCCATAGGCGGCTAATGGGAAAAATATAGGGATTAAAGTCCAAAAGCATATATCAGCTGTATAGAACGGTGATGGTACCCTTTGTCACCTAAGCTGCCGTTGTGTGGTGGCCAAATATTCAAAAACTAGACAACGCAAAAGGAGCTGGATAGGCTTCAATGTTTAGCATGTTTAAGCATCACAGGGATTATGCAAACAACCCCTACCGCGGGAATAGAGGCAATCATTAGCTTCACACCACTCCATATAATGGTACAAAAGAAGGGACTTATGGTGGCCTTTCGACTACACCAGAGGAATAAAACACTGCCGGGGGAATGGACAGGACACTTAGAAATGCTACAGAAAATTGCCCCGGTACTCCTGTCCAAACCGACGGACATCATGTCCAGGAGGCTTAAATTCGATATACCGTATAAGGTGTTGATTGAGGACTTCAAAACTTCAATGAGTTTGGTCTAGGAATATCAGCCTGGTACACGGAGTGTGCCAAGAATAACAGCGATACTAGGGTAGGCAATTATGGCCCCAACTAAAACCACGGGAGCTTCAAGGCCATGAGTACGACACCCACGATTCTGCAAGCGGAAGCAATTGCAATTGTTATGTGCGCCAAAGAGTGCCTGGATAGACACCTAAACAATGCACAAATATACATTTGCTCAGACAGCACATAATATTCTTCATACTACACTTCGGCAGGGTTTGATTATTTTACGAAGAAGTGAGTAGCATCAATCCCAAGAAAGTTATCAGGTTCATAAAGGACGTGGGACTGCTTGGGAAGTGATTGGTTAGTTCGCAGTTCACGAGAGTCTAACACACTTTAAAATGATCCCATTTAACCTTTTACCTATATATAGATGACATAATAGTCAGCTTTGAAGAATATCTTTGTCATCTGGAAATCATTATAGAGAAATTAAGAATATACGGTTTAAAATTAACAAGGATTCGTGCAAAGGGGGTTGAAAGAAGTTTCAAACATGGTATAACTGCTGACGACCCTACAAAAGAAAAAGCAACCTTACAGCTGAGCCAGCGCTCAAGAAAACGAATTCCAGAAATGGAAAGGATATTTAACCTACGCATCAGTTCTAGCCAGCTCCTATTTTACCAAATCGTTCACCGTTCAGACCGATGCGAGTTAGATAGGATAAGGAGCAGTGCTCACAGGAAAAGGGAAGGCCAGGAAAAGGTAATAGTCTAGATTAGCCGGGCTTTGCCGTCAGCTGAGAGGAATTACTCAGTAATACAAATAATTATTAACTAAATCTGTGCACACAAAATCCAGACAGCGGAATTCCGAGTCTAGCGCCACGTCGAGAGGATTTGGGCAATGTTGGCCAGAATTGCAGGATGCGGCGCACACTATTGGCCCTTCGATAACATCCCAGAGAGAGAGGAAAGCCGCTCACATGTATTCGGATTTTTTCGGCGCAGTCCCAAGGTATTTAAGGCCGTACAACCAGTGAGAGGACGGAGTTGTACTCCTTGGATTCTGTCATTAACGAGCGCTCCCTTGGCTGGTTACCACAGGTCATATCCTGCTGTCGACAAACGCTCCGACCACTTGCCGCAGAAGCTCTACGGAGAAGTTAAGGTCCCTGCTATCAACAAGCGTTCCCTCAAGTCCACAATGCCGGAACTGTATTTGTAAATATTTCCGTACCAGAAGCGACCGAAAGAGTAGGATTTTTATCACGATCTCTGTCTCTCTTATAAGCAATTTACAGAAGGGGTCATAACCAGGACGGTTCAGAGAATGACAGTTTGAGCGAACCGTGTCATGAAATAGTCCGCTGTCGCCTAGACCAGTCCGACGCTGCCATGCTGAGCCACGGAGAGGAGCTAGGTGCATAATTTTTTTTTGGATCTGTTCTTTAGTTTTGCAAAAATATATATAATTATATTAATTGTATACACAGACAAAGCTACAAATTAAATTTCTGTTTAATGTATGGTGTTTTTGGATTAAAAATTCTCGGAACATACAGGGTGTCCCAATTTCGATGCGCACCGTTGGTATCTTTGTTATTAGAAGAGATAAAGCAACGGTTAAATGGGGAATGTTTTGCAGAAAACAGTGCTCATAACAATTTCTATTTCAAATTTACCTTAACTTTTTTCAATTTATGATATTTTGAAAAAAAACAAAATTTGCCAATTTTAATTTTTCTCAATAACTCGATAATGCCTAATGCGATTACTATTAAACCTTTACATTATTGAGACAATTTTTTTGGTATAAACAGAAATCCCCAATTCGCATTTATTTCCAATTTATTAGCCCTATCTTTCGTTTTTCTCATGGTGGCCATATTGAATTTTGAAATGATAACAAAATTATAGAAATAAAAAGTACTTAAATGTCATATTCACTTAAAGAAATTGTTGTTGAACTTGAAATCTTCTTTGATTTACCAAATGTGGATTTTCTCTAGACCAATGGTGATAGTAATTCCTATTGAATACTACACAATTGGTAAATCGTGTTTCATCTGTCTATAGTAGATTCCTAGGAAAATTAGCGTCGTCTTTGAAGTTTTGAAGGTACTACCTGCTAAACTGCAATCTTCGGTGATAGTCATTATCAAACCTTGTACATATGTTGGTTTGTAAGGGTGATACTTGTTTTTCTTCAAGGTTCTGTGAACAGTAGATTTTTAAATCCTTGTTTCTCGAGCTACACGACGAATTGATGTGCTGAAATTGTCCTTAACGTTCTGCAAAATATTAGTTCGACGTATATCAGCATCATTAACTTCATAGTTAGCTCGTTTTTTGTTCGAAGCTTACAAAGTTCTGCAAATAGCCTTCAGTGTTTCTATTTGGTTTGAAATATACGTCCAACATATCAACATTTTCTTCGTTTTAATATGTATGTGCCATTATTAATACTCATAAATCGAAATACTTGGGAATAAATAATTACTTATCACTACATATAATTGTACTTTAACAGGTTATTGTTTTGTTTCATTGTTTTACACTGATGTTTAATTTCATTACTTACTTATTTTATTAGACAACCTGTATTTTTGTTAATAATGAAATTAAATGTCAGTATCGTTTCTTTATTTTACATTATTACTTAGAATGTAGTTTTACTTGCATTTGTCATTGGTGTTTAATTGCATAGCCTACTAATTTCACATTAAAGATTAATTTACGTTTTTATTAATACTTTGCTTGTAACTAAAAAAATTTCAGCCATGTTATACATCGAAAATCCAATATGGCCACCATAAGAAAAACTAAAGATAGCGGTAATAGCCTAGGAAACAAATGTGAATCGGGGGTTTCCGTTTACACCAAAAAATTTACTTAAATTTACATAAAAAAGTGTCCGAATAATGTAAAGGCTTAATAGTGGTGGCGTTGGGCGTTATCGAGTTATTGAGGAAAATTAAAATTGGCAAATTTTGTTTTTTAAAAATATCTTAAAATTGAAAAATGTTAAGGTAAATTTGAAATAAGATTTTTTATGAGCACTGTTTTCTGCAAAACATTCCACATTTAACCGTTGACCTCTCTCTTCTAATTCTAATTTTAATTTGTAGGAGTCATTTGGATAAGAAGCTATCAATTAGATTAAGAAGATTGAGTTGCATTTAAACAGGAAACCTCGATGTCAAGCTGAATCAAAAATTTTTGAATGTCTAGTAGGGCAATTGCAAATTTTTGGGGTTAGAGGTGTGCTGTTTGGCAGTTAGAGATGAGAATAGAAAGTTCTAAGGAAGTGGAACGATGTTCAATGAAACCAAATTGGTAAGGAGGGATATGGTATGATATATAAAACATTTAGAGAGAGATACCTAGCATCGAAATTGGGACACAGTGTGGAAATTATTACTTTAATTTTTTCAAAGAAACATTTAAGGATAAGCTCGATGATTTAAATTTATCATTACGGGCTAGACTAAATTTGTTCCAACATGACGGAGCTCCACCTCATAACATGTTGGCTTTACAAAATTATTTAAATGATACATTTCCTAACTCAAGAGTGGGCACTCTATCCGTTTTAGAGCTTTTTCTGCGGGGTTGGGTAAGAAGTGTATCAAAAATAATATCAAATCATGGAGAATCATAGACTAGCTGCTGTTGAAACATTTAAGTCAATTTACAAGAGAATAGTCAAAAAACCATAAATACAATTTATAAAAGAAGTGATTTGTGCCATAATAGTAATGGTGGACTCTGAGCATATTTTGTAATAATAAAATTTCTTTCCTATTATTATTTTAATAATTACAGAATTACTTTATGCTGTTTTTTATCTTTTTTTTTCTCCATTAAAATAATAATTACAATATTGCTCAATATTGCTATTATTATAAACAACTGCAATTGTTAATTAGATACTTGGTTTATATGTACCATATTTTCTTGAGAATAACCAACGGTCGAATTTAGTTGGATAAAAAAATAGTGGAACAAAACAAACTGTTCAAGTAACCTTATAACTAGAGAGCGGATAAAAAAAGCTTTAAAAATGTGAAAAAAGCACTAAAAAGGCACCTAATTTAGAGAAATAAAGCATTAAAATAGGCAAAAAAGCATAAAAAAAAGGAAAAAGTACTAAATAAACTACATTGTTTAATATGTAACACGTTTATCAACATATTTTACATAAACATTCTGCTTAAAACTAAAATAAACATACTTTCTTTACGCAATATATAATATTATGTAAGAGTATTTAAAAAGTAAATTGTAACTTTTAAACATTACAAATTAACTAAAATCTATTTATGAAAACAGTTGATCACTAAATGTTGTTCTAGGTGTTCAATTGTAAAATTATTACTTCTGTCGCTCAATAAACTTTTGAAAGTGGAAACGTTCTCTTCATTTTAAATTATAGCTGGATCCATTTGAAAATTGGGAACATTGTCGTCGCCATTCAAAATCAAGTTTATTTTAATACTCCTTCCAATAATATTTAGATTTTTTGGCCAATGCGTCCGAGTATTTTCTAAACTGTATCTGCTTCTATAAAGATTTTATTGTGTAGCTCACAAAATTTAAACGGGATTTTATGTAACTAATTTGTTTTTACTTTCCCTATATACGAAGTATATATAGGGGAAGTATTGTGATCGTGATCGTGTGTGTGTGTCTGTCTGTCTGTCTGTCCGTGGGTGCTGTATCTCAAAAACGACTGATCCGATTGAGATGAAACTTTAAACGTAAGGTTTTATCGTTAAAAACTGGAACTGAAAAGCTTTTGGTAAACATTCATAAACCGGAAGTGGGTCTTTACTCGAGGTGTTTTTTGTTTTTTTCCGATATTATTTTAAATATGAAAAATATTACAAAACTTTTCAAACAAAAGTTAAAGAAAATGAGAAACTAAATAAATTTTGTTAAAATATATTTTTCATAAAATTCTTAACGTTCGAGAAAAAAAAATTGAAATTTTTGACGTTTTTTGCCAATTGCTAATAAACTATTGAAGCAACATGAAAGTTATATGGCAAATAATTGTAGAGAATTCAAAATTGAATCAATTATTAAGAATAACCTTTTTGCATAAACCGCATAGTTTTCGAGTAAAATATAGGGAAAGTACTATGATGGCCACATCACCATTTTTAAGCTCTTGTTTCTTAAGAACTGAGTGACAGTCATTAACTTATTTGCTTGTCGTTTCGGGAAAGTCATATATACCCTATTAAATCCATCAAAATTGTTCGCCTAGTACATTGCAGCACTTAGCCAATAAATTAGTTCATAGAAAGTGAGATATCAGGTAATGCCTCCTTGAATAATTGTACTCGCAGAGGAGTATAAGAACTATTTTTCCATTTTTAATTAAATCTACCAACGGAAATTTCATTCTTATAATTAATAATAATTTATTTAACGGAATCTCTTTTTACAACAATTTACAAGCCTACGTGTCTAGCCCCAAACGATTTAACAAAAAGAGAAATATTCATTATCTCATAGTGTTACTCTTAAACCAATAATATATAGCTAATAAACAACAAGAAAGCTAATAAATAAAAATGTAATCAATAACAAACATTGTATAAATAAAACAGTTAAGATAAGAATAAAATTATAAAACGATTAATATACAGGGTGGGCCATGAATAACGACCATTAAAAGTTTACGGGGTTCCTGCAGGAGTAAGAATCTGAAAAAATTCAACATTGTACGGTTGATTGCGATCTCCTCATAGAAAATATTTTTGGCTTTCTATCACTTCCGGTTGTACCGGAAATGGCTACCAACTTTGTTATTTTAAATGGAACATACTGTATATTATTTTATTTTTAAATTCCTTATTCGATTGCCTACCTCTCCATATGGGTTTATGTCAACTTAACTTTTACAGTTTTTGATTTAAAAATTTATTTGTCAAATATTGGCCCCAAATAGGCGTTTACAAAAATGCCTATAACTTCTAGTAGGTACAAGATAGACACACGAGCGGCATCTTGTATTGTACCTAATCGCGAATGCAGCTCGCACCCTTTCTTCCAATTCTTCTTGGGTATTGTCGGCATTTGCATAAACTTTATTTTTTATACGACCTCAAAGATATATGTGGATTTTCAATTGACACACATGTGATTGGTTTTTGTATTGAAAATACCTTCATGAGAGAAACTTGATTCGTTCGTCCAAATTATATTAATTTTAAGCAACAATAACTCACAAAAATCAATCATGTTCTCTGCATCTTGAGAAAATAATTTATATTTATAATTATGCATCCCATACATTTTCCAAATTCTTTGGAGTGGTGTTCTGCTTACTCTCAAATCCTCCTAGCAACCTGATGCGCGTTGATTTGCTTGAAAATAAGTCAAAACATTTACTTGAATTTCCTCATTCTCGGTTATTAGCTTTGGTTGATTTTTTTCTGCGTTTTGTTTTCCAAATAGTAGAAAAATTGACTCCAGTCTTCGAAACTTTTTTTTATCCATCAACGGTAAGTGTGATGTGTGTACCGCTGATGGATAAAAAAAAGTTTCGAAGACTGGAGTCAATTTTTCTACTATTTGGAAAACAAAACGCAGAAAAAAATCAACCAAAGCTAATAACCGAGAATGAGGAAATTCAAGTATAAGTTTCGTTGAAAGTTTTGCAAGTTCTCTCAACAATTCTGTTGCACTGGCCATATATGACAAATAAATTCATAATTTCTTTATTGGTATAGGTATTCATTTTATTATCACTCGAAAGAAGCGTGCACAAATATTAATACGTTGGATTCAACAAATATTGACACAAGCCTACTATAGTGCCCGTATAAATAGAACAGGAATCATTCAAATAAAAATTCTGAGAGGAAACTAATTTCGAAATAACTCAAAAACTACTGGCTCTAGATATAGGGATGTATAATACTTTTTTGTAGCAAAAGGTCTTGCGAATAACACTATGAGATAAAATATTGGTCATTCCATTTGAAAAAAATTGAAATATGATGTTTTTAAGTAGGCGCTGAAATATTGATATTTTTGAAATACCAACTGTCAAAATTGACACATGTCAATTTTTTTCCTTTGTAGAGTAATCCATTAGGTACAATACAAGATGCCGCTCGTGTGTCTATGTTGTACCTACTAGAAGTTATAGGCATTTTTCTAAACGCCTATTTGAGGTCAATATTTGACAAATAAATTTTTAAATCAAAAACTGTAAAAGTTAAGTGGACATAAACCCATATGGAGAGGTAGGCAATTGAACAAGGAATTTAAAAATAAAATAATATACAGTATGTTCCATTTAAAATAACAAAGTTGGTAGCCATTTCCGGTACAACCGGAAGTGATAGAAAGTCAAAAATATTTTCCATGAGGAGATCGCAGTCAACCGTACAATGTTGAATTTTTTCAGATTTTTCCTCTTGCAGGAACCCCGTAAACTTTTAATGGTCGTTATTCGTGGCCCACCCTGTATATATATATATATATATATATATATATATATATATATACAGGGTGAGTTTTTTTCGATGTTCTCTATGGGGATCTCGGAAACTATAAAAGATAGAGAAACGTTTAAATGGAGAAAGAAGTGTAGATTTATGAGACAAATAAAATTCCACTTTCAAAGTTTTCAAAAAAGTCAAGGGTAAATAGATATTTTGAAAAAAGTAAAAAGTGTCAATTTTTTCAAATCAATATATCTCGGTTATTATAAAATATAGAAAAAAACTGTAAAGGACAAAGTTTTAGATAATTTTATGCAGATTAATAAAAAATAATCAGAAAATTTATATTGCTATTATTTTCCGAGATATGACGCAAACTTACATTTTTTTTAATGGAAACCATAGTTGGCTATGACCTCATTCAAAAGGTAATTTTTTTTCTCTTTAATCCAATATGGCATACGACATAGTTCTTTCTAAATATAAGTAAGTTATAGTCATTTTAAATTTTACTATAAATAAAAAAATGGGTAGCCATGAAAAATGTGAAAGTAAAACAATTGCAGTTGTTTATAATAATAGCAATATTGTAATTATTAGTTTTACAGAGATAAACCAAAATGAAACAACAGCATAAAGTAATTTTGTAATTATCAATATATCAATGGGAGAGAAATTTTAATATTAAAAAAAATATGGTCAGGAGTCCACTATTAATATTATTATGACATAAATTATATATTTTTAAAATTGAATTTATGGCTTTTTTGACTATTCTCATGTAAATTGAATTAAATGTTTCAATAACAGCTAGTTTATGATCCTCTACGGATTGATATGATTTTTCATATACTTTGTTTCTAAAACGAGCAGATCGGGAGATCTAGGTGGCCCTGGGATTGGTTTATTTCTTTCCACTCATGAGTTAGAAAAAGCATAATTTAAATAATTTGTGAAGCCAACATGTTATGAGGTGGAGCACCGTCATATTGGAACCATTTCAATCTTGCTTGTAATGATAAATTTAAACAATCGAGCGTATCTTCAAATGTTTTCTGAAGAAAATGAAAGTAATCATTTTCACTTAGAGCTTTCAAAAATATATGGACCGAGAATAATTAAACCAAACACACAGTGGATTAAACCCAAATTGAATTTGTAGTTTTCTCTGTGAAACTTCTCGTGGATTCTCTTGAGTTCATCTATGTTCATTGTGGTGATTAAAATTACCACAATTAGTGAATCGCGATTCATCTGTTCATAATATTTGTGTAAGAAAATAATGACAAATGTGTTTATACTACTTACAGAAGGCCATTTGATAATTACAAAATTATTATTCTTATGCTGGTTTTTCATTTTTGTTTAAGTTTGTAAAACTAATAATTACAATATTGCTATTATTATAAACAACTTCAATTGTTTTACTTTCATCTTTTTCATGGCTACCCATTTTTTATTTATAATAAAACTTAAAATGACTATAACTCACTTATTTTTAGAAATAGCTATGTCGTATGCCATATTGGATTAAAGAGAAAAAAATTACCTTTTGGATGAGACCATAGCCAACTATGGTTTCCATTTATAAAAAAATTCTGATTATTTTTTATTAATCTGCATAACATTATCTAAAACTTTGTCGTTTACAGTTTTTTTCTATCTGTTATAATAACCGAGATATATTGATTTGAAAAAATTGACACTTTTTACTTTTTTCAAAATATCTAGTTACCCTTGATTTTTTTGAAAACTTTGAAAGCGGAATTTTATTCGTCTCATAAATCTACACTTCTTTCCCCATTTAACCGTTTCCCTATCTCTTATGGTTTCCGAGATCCCCATAGAGAACATTGATTTGAATGAAATTTATTTTGAATAGCTACCATAATATAATCTATCATTTCAGTTATTATGACTATTATTGGTTAACAAGAAGTATAAGAGACACCACTTAAAAACTAAAATATTTTTTATTGGTGGATCTAATAAAAACTAAAAAAATACTACTTGAAAGACCATTTAATTTAAAAACTTTTTTATCTCTTAATAATATTTTATATCTTCTATGGTTTTCCCACATAAAAATAAAATATACATATATTTTTTATCAAGTAAAAACAAAATCTAGTTTTTCATCGAATCGAATATAAATGTTTTTCGTGGCCGTCTTTGTTTAAAAAATGTAAATTATGTATAATAATAATTATTTAGTGTCTTTTAAAAATTAATTTTTAACTTTAAAATTGAGCGAGTCCAAATTAAATTTTTCAAATATCTTTCGTTCAAGTTTGGGCTAACAGGAAATTATCCTGTTTTGTTGGAATTTTTAAATCTTGACTCGTTGTAAAAGAGACTTAGAAACGTGGACGTAACAACTGGTTTTAAACTTATTAATGGCTTAGTCAACTCACCAATGTTATTAAGTTTACTCCACATTCACGTGCCTAAAAGAGATTTGCGTTTTTTTCGTTTTTTCGACGAGCGATGTTATAGGACGGATTATGCTGGGCATTTTGGCATCGCAAGAATCGTTAGGAATTGCAATTCTTTAAATATCGATTATTGCAATGTAACGCTGCATAAGCTACGGTCGGTTCTGCGCCATCATGTTTAATTTATTTATATTTTGTGCGTTTTTTGTATATATTTGTATTGTTGTTATTTTTAATTTGTACACTTTTTAAATATTTTAATGTTATTGTACAGTTGTATTCTTATGTTGTAATGGCCTTCCGTAAATAAATAAATAAATGTAAAATTTTATAAATCTTTTTTTTTTTTTGGCGTCGACTGCATGGTCATCTGCCACCACCGATTTTTACATTTTTACTTGTAATACTACTTAATTCTAAACACGTGTACACAAATGTAGGATGTAAGGATCTTCGCCAGTGAGGGCCGTCACGGCTTTAGGTTAAATTACGAACAGGAGGGGGCCCATGGAATAGATCAACATAAGAGAATGACATATATACCTATTAATTGTAATAAACTAACTTTTTTAACATATCACGTTAAATTTTAAGATTATTCCTCTTTAAAAAATTAATTACTTCCTCATTAATTTTGCTTTGATTTAGTGCTAACAGATTTGTTATATTAACGGGCATTTGTACCCCAATTTCTCTTAGATTTGTAAGGAATCTGCTTCTATCCATAGTGTGTAAGTCGCACTGGAATAGTATATGGTTTATATCTCCGTACCACCCACAGTTACAGAGCGGGCTGTTTATTAGCTTAAGTTTGTATAAATGCGCTGGGAATGTCCCATGGTTTATTTTGAGTCGCGTTAAGGTGGAAGAGTAATACCTGCTTTTGTGGTCTCTAAAATATGGTCCACTTGCTTTGGTAAGTAAGGGTGTATCTTAAAATAGTGGCTACTATGTTTTTTGTTTAGAATTTCCCAATCCTTTTCCCATTTTGATTGAATGTTATTACAGAACTTCGCATTTATATCTTCCGCTGCGATATCCCATGTGTCTATAGTGTTCGGGTTTCTATTTTAGCGTAGTGATCTGCTAATTGGTTTCTCTCTATGTTTGTGTTTTTACCTTAACCCACACAAGGCGACAGTCTAGGTCTAGCTCATACAGTTTGTTTAGGTGTATGATGATTTCCGCTATAGTTTTATGCTTCAATCTTTTCAATCCTTGTTGTTTTAAACATGACAAAATAGATAACGAGTCTGTTAATATTATGATAGACGATTTATTATCTATCCCCCATTTAACAGCTTCGATGATCGCGAATCCTTCTGCACCGAAAATTGACGTGTCTTCCTGTAATTTAAAGATTTTGTATTCTTTGGAATGTGAAAGGTATATGCCACAGCCTACGCCGTCCTTATTTTTTGAGCCATCAGTATAAATTTTCCGGTAATTTGGCCATTTTCTTAAATGTTCCTGTAAGAGTTGGTTGTTTATATTTACCTCATTTCTGTAATTTGGAATCAGTATTTTTGTTTTTGTATAAATAAGTTGATATTCTATATTGAAAATCGAGTATGGTGCTGGGTGTTGATTATTTAAATGTGCGATTGCATTTACAAGTGGCGGATCCATTTTTTTGGCCCAGTACCGTTTAGTAAAATTGGATAATGCTAATTGATTTATTTCGTCCATTATTTGCGTCATTTGGAGTGCATGTATTTTATTAATATATTTTATAGAAAGGTATTCTCTTCTATATCTGAGGGGTTTTTCGTTTGCCTCGGCTAAAATTGCTTCCACGGGAGAAGACTTCATTGCTCCGATTGCCATTCGTAACGCTTTGTTTTGTATGCTTTCTATTCTATTTAGTTGCGTTTTACATGCGGATCCATACAGAGTACAACCATAATCTATTATGGATCGAATATATGATTTATAGAATAGAATCATTAATTTAGGGTCTGCCCCCCACCACGTTCTACCTATCGATCGGAGTATATTAAGGCCTTTTTCCGATTTATTAATAATATACTCTACGTGCAACTTCCAGTTTAGTTTGTTGTCTAGTATTAGTCCAAGGTATTTGAATTTTTTTCTAATGCTGATATCGATGTTGTTGACGTTAAGTGTGGTTTTATTATCTGGTCTGTGTCGCGAATATACTACAATTGCCGATTTTTCGGGAGATAAAGTAAAACTGTGTTTTGTCGACCATTGTATAAATAGGCGTATAGCGTTTGTAGCCTCTTTGTATACTGCGCTTAAAGATTTTTTGTTAAAACTGATACAAATGTCATCAGCGTACTGTATAATATTATACGGGAAGTTTACATGCAAAGAAGCTGTGTAGAGATTAAATAGTAATGGCGCAGGTACTGATCCTTGTGGCAAACCGTTTGATGTAAATCTGGGTCCTAAAATGACGTTGTTGTTGTTTATTATGTGTATTTTTCTATTGCGGTACATTTCTATAATATTACTTGCTGTCCGTGGAGCTATTCCTACCTTGATAAGAATGTTTTCCAGGATATCCAGAACGACCGCGTCGTATGCACCTTCTATGTCTAGAAAAATGCATCCGTGATATTCATTTTTAGTGAAAGTATTCTGGATGGATGTTGTTAATGTTGTTAGAGCTTCTGCTGTACCTCTATTTCTTCAGAATCCAAACTGCCGATCTGGAAGGATCTGATTATGTTCTATCCACCACTCGAGTCTAATTTTTAAAATCCTTTCGTATGTTTTCAGTATGCAAGGGAGGAAAGATATTAGCCTGTAGGAGGATAGTAATTTGCTGTTCTTCCCGGATTTCAGGATAGGATGGATTACGATATTTTTAAAGTTGTCGCTATAAATCTCTAATAATTTTATTTTAGTCGAGTTTTTATCTTACTTACAAAACAAGAAATACTACAAAATAGTTCAAAATTAAAAGGACAAAACATAATTCTAAATGACGACCTCACAGAATCTGAAAGAAGAAATCATATCATTCTGCGGTATCATTTGAAGAAAGCAAGAGCAAATGAAGATAATAACAACTGTTACATAAAGGGACAGAAATTGTATATAAATGGTAATTATTATACAGTCGATCAACTATCTAAGCATAATTCCGAAAACAGTTACGTCGATGATGGGACAAAGTCAAATAGTGCACCAGCGACACCCAATGCTGAAATTGTAAATGAATTGGAATACGAAATAAGACAACATATACTTATACTTACTAACATTAATGTACCGAAATCATTTGAAAGCTTGACATTTAAATATCCGATCAATATCAAATAAATATGATCTATTTAAAGCAAATTATTATGTAACAATCTTAGATGTAATAACTATCGCAGAAACTTGGCTTTTTGATTTAAACGCAATTGATTCACTTTCCTTGGACGGCTCTACTATTATATGGAATGATCGATCAAGTCATGGGGGTGGTGTGGCGGTTTACATTCAAAATGATTTTGATTACTCGATTGTACGGTTTGTAATCACCACCATTCCTTGGACAATTATGAATAAGAATAACTATGGGCCGGAAAACGATTGCAATATGTGTAGCATACCGACCCCAAGGAGCGATTTTACCGATTTTTAAACACTTTTGAAAAATGGCTATTTCAATTTAGTTTGCACCATCTTACTTTTAGGCGGTTTCAATGTTAACTTATTACATATGACCGCATCTAGTATATCGTTTTCGCATTACTTAACTCCTTGTGTCTTAAAGAAAACATATCCGAATCGAAGATTTAATTATAAGTAATGAGTGTAAAAATATTAATAATGTACTCGTTAATTCATTGCGAATGTCTAATGGACGATAGAACGGTCAAACAAAAAACAATAAATGCACGTAATTTTAAAAACTTTAATTACGATTCATGCTTGTTCTTGTATAAATTAAATTGGTTTGAAAAAACTTTCATAGTTTATTAAAATTCGTTCCTTGTCTTGTGTATTGTGCTGTCCTGGACTATTAAAATATAATACGCATATTTTAAATGCATGCATAAACAATAACCACGTTACAGATCTGTGGAAAGAATCTTTGGTAGTACCTTTGAGGAAAATTAACAATCCTGAAACGGCTAATGTCTTAAGGCCTATAAATATATTACCGGTTCTGTCAAAAGTCCAAGAGAAGGTTTTAGAAAAACAATTACATACTCATTTAGATACTTTAGACCTGGATTTAGTTGTTAAAGTGCCCTTACTTACATCATAGATAATATTTTGCATGCCACTGATTGCGGTAAAGTGGCGGCCCTTGTTCATGCTAGACTACATAAAAATAAATGATAAGATAAATCACGAAATATTACCTATTCTGCGTTACAACCGTTACGTCAGGTTTGGATCAAATTTCAATTAAACTAATGCGCAGTTACTTTAATTAATAAAAATGCAAATAGTGACGATAGATAGCATAATTTCATCCTCTCTTTGAAATACTGGAACTGATAAAAAGAGTGTTTCGTCCAATTCTATAGACAGTTTATATTTTAACTGTCTATAGATAATTACTGAAGGATAATAAAACGAAAACTATCATTTAATCATAAGAAATACATTTTGAGTACAGTTCAAAATCAATTAATAACTTATTTAACAGAATTTATATGTAGAACATTTTAAATATTATTATAAAAAATCATATTAAAATTATTAATAATATTATATATGTCATTGCCATGTGGCATACTATTATTACGCAGCTATTTAATTGCAAAAATGCTATTTTGTTGTATATATTAGGTATGGAGTATGAATATGGGGATAACCTTGCTGAATATAACAATCATTACTTACTTTTTTCTTCGATAAATTTTAACTATCCAGTTTCCTAGAAAATACTTTCAGGCAACTTAAATAACAAATTTTCTTATTTTTACAAATAAATTGTTTATAAATGATTATCATTTTATTGCTATATCTATTGTTATCTGGCTGTTTTCGATTTTAGTATCATTTCTTTTTACTTTCCCTATGTATATATAGGGGGAGTATTGTTTTCGTGAATTTTTTGGCTGTGTGTCTGTCTGTCGGTGGACGCTGTATTTCAAAAACGAAATATCCTATTGAGATGAAACTTTAAACTTAAGGTTTTATCGTTAAAGCCTGGAACTGAAAAGCTTTTGGTGAACATTCATAGACCAGAAGTGGATGATTACTCGAGGCGTTTTTTTTTTGTTTTTTGGTAATATTTTTCTAAATATGAAACATTTTTAAAAACGGTTTAAATAAAAGTTAAAGGGGATAATAAACTGAACACGTTTCTTACAAATAATTGTAGAGAATTAAAAATTGAACAAATTATTGAGAGTAAACTTTTTACGTAAACCTCATAGTTTTCGAGAAAAATAGAGGGAAAGTACTATGATGGACACATCACCATTTTTACTTCGCTTTAAAATTTCGTTAAAGTATTGTAATGATTTCTTTCTAGTATATTACATGTAATACAATAAAATATTTGGTTCATTTATATACTAGACTACAATAATTCCACAACTAACGATTTTATTTCGGGCTTCTGCTTAATAACATTTCTCCGGGTCAATACTATAGAGCTTACATACTGTACTATTTATTTTTACAAATTGTTACTTAATGCGCTTTACGTTTATTGCTACGATTTACTCAGAGCCGAGTGCCCGCTTAGATAACTAGAACACAACGGTCGTTTTATGAATCATACTTTGAAAAAATAATTTTATATCCGAAATTTTACATTTGTGAAACCTAAAATAAGTATGGTTCATTAGATATTTAATATAATTATACAGTTTTAGGTACTCTTTCTAAAATCGTTTATTTTTTTTACACCATTTACATACCCTTTTCAGGCTTATAAAGATGGTTATGTTTTAATTTATTATTAATATAAAACAATGTGACCAAGTTATGTTATAACAACGTAAAATAATAAGCAATTCGTCAAATACCTAATTATATCTTACTGTAAATTATGTAAAGTAAAAACAATATAAATTTATGAAGTTTACATAATTTACAGTAAGATATAATTAGGTATTTGACGAATTGCTTATTATTTTACGTTGTTATAACATAACTTGGTCACATTGTTTTATACTATTGTTAATATTATAAAAACATCAACTTAAACATCCATATCCTGAATGGCGGCTTGTCGTTTCATAAGAAGAACTTCGGCTATTTTCTTCAAATAGGTATTTTGTATATATTTGAGTAGATAGGTATATGTTTTTAAAGATAAGCTTGAAATTACGTTCACATTTTGAGGATCGATGCATTACGTTTTCTTATTACATAAATATTGGAGGCGCTTATGTATTATAAGAAAATTAATTTGGTCAGATATTATCGATGAATTTCTCGAAAAATTATATCGTATTGTGTAGGATGGATTACAATAACAATGAACCATTTCGAGTTAATTCTGATTTATGGTTTTAACTTTCACACAGGTTGAATAACATATATACCAGGTGGTGTGTCGACAAAGCACCATAGGAAATTCAATGTATTTTTATAAATATGCAATTATTTTCTCCCCAGGTCACTTTAGCAAAAAAATAAGAAGATTGAATTTTCTAAATACTAAAAAATATATTTAAATCACGTATTCATGGTACATTTCAATTATTTTGAAGCGAGATATTTAAAATTATCAAAATATAATTTCGGCCAGGGCAGAAAGACTTCAGATCTATAGCCCAGACCGACTAACACCATTTATTTCTTTCATATTTATTCTTATTTTGTATCATGTTGTTCAAATAGAGATTACTGAACATATAATTTCGGCATATTTTTTATAATCTAAAATGTTTAGCCATGGAATGTTAAATGGTATCACAGCCTCAAATAATATATAATATAAATAAAATAATTAACACAAAACTCATTTAATTACATTAAATTAAAACAACATTAACAAAAATTATAATAAATTCACCGCTTGGCGATAACTTAGCCGATAATAAAATTCACGAATTACATTGATATTCCATGACTATATCTGAATTTTAAAAAATAGGCAGAATTTATATTGTTATATTTTTAAATATCTCGCTTTAAAATAATTGTGATGTACTATGAATAGGTGATTTTTTAATATGTACAAAATTGCTGTCTTGTATCTATTTTGCTAAATATATAAAATATATATCAATAATTATTGGGGAGAAAATAATTGCACATTTATAAAATTACATTGAATTTTCTATAGTGCGTTTGTCGACGATGATTTGTTATGCATAATATGCTAATAGTATAAATAAAAAATGAATATATTAATGGCTTTTCTTATTAAATTATCTTCTAGTTTAGCTAATATATAGATACATACGTAATTTCGTATGTATAAAATGTGATCTATTAAAGAATACTATATTATAAACTAAATGTGGATACATTTATTTGTAATCCGAATTTAATAAAACATAAGTGCAAACAAAATATTCCTCATTTAATATTTAATAATAATTACAATGATAATATTACTTACTTACATTTTCCTGTGCTGAAAATTGTATGTCAAGTAAAATTATTCTTTTATAAGCCATCGATTATAAAAGCTAATTGTTTGTATATTACCAGTTATTTACTATTATAGTTCTGCGATCTATAAAACATCTTATAAACCAGTTTAAATCTAAAATATATTTAGATCTGACATTAAAATAAAACTTGAAACTTTTTTTTTATAAACTACAATCCTTGGGTGGGCACTTGAAAATATATACTTCAAGTTCAAAATAACCTTTATTAAAGCCTAACTATTGAGCTTCTAACCACAAAGAAATGAATATGAACATATCAAATTTCAACTTTCTGTTATTTTTCTTGTGAGTGGATTTTATTTTCTGTATATGTTGTAATACAAAATTGTTGAATTTAACAGTCCTCTGTTAAATTCAACAATTGAAGCAATTCACTGTACATAACTATAAATATTAAACCACATTTATTGTAGTCATAAATTTGGAATATTTTAAATATAACAGTTATATTGAATCATTTTTATAAATGATAAGTTTTATATTCTTTTATTAAAAGAGAAATCAAATAAAAGTGTACATAATTTCATAATTTTACTTACAGTCGCCCATTTGACTGTTTAATTCAATGTAATAGCGTCATATTCATGAATTCAATTGCAATTAGCAAACAACATATCCCCAGTTATATGGAAATGATTTTAGTTGAAGTTACGATGTTTTGTTCTGACACTTGACGTAAACATATAATTGCTGAAAATCTCGACGAACGTTTTTCTTATGGCTCCGTGATTGTTAATTGTTGCAGTTCATCATACGCGCAATTAAACGCCGCCGTTCCGATCGAGTGACCAGCCAGAAATGATACAGGATACAGAATTATAATAGGCTGTAAATCGCCCGCCGCGAGATGGCGCACAGCCCAACTCTCTAAACAAAGAGCGCTACGGCTATACAAAAAAAAACAAACCAATAGAAAATAAAAGACGTGCTTGACCTCAAAGAATTTATGATGGAGAGGGTTGTTTCTCACAAAGTTCTCGCTTGTGAGTCTACATAAACGTAAAAATGAAACACGATTGATATCAATGGATGTTTATTGGTACACCTGCCAATACATTGGTTTATAGATCTCTATGTAATATAAATTTATACTCAGTTGTAATAATAATTGCTTTATACAAGATGAGTTGTTTTAGATGCTCTCTATGGGGATCTCGGAAACAATAAGAAATAGAAAATCGGTTAAATGAGGAAAGAAGTGTAGTTTTAGGAGACTAATTAAATTGCATTTTCAGTTTTTGAAAAAAGTAAAAACTGTCGATTTTTTCAAATCAATATATCGCGGTTATTGTAAAGATAGAAAAAAAACTGTAAAAGACAAATAAAGATACTTTTATACAGATTAATATTTAAATAATTTAGATAATTTCTGTCGCCATTACTTTCCGAGATACGATGCCAACTTACATTTTTATACATATCATATTAAATATGATATATTTATTTTTAATATTAAGTGAGTTAGAGTCAAATTTTATTATAAATCAAAAAATGGTGATGTGGCCATCATTACTTTCCCTATATTTTTCGCGAAAACTATGAGATTTACGCAAAAATGCTATTCTTAATAATTTATTCATTTTTTTTAATTCTCTGCAATTATTTGTTATATAAGTTTCATGTAACTCCAACAGTTAATTAACAATTGGCAAAAAATATCTAAATTTTCATTTTTTCTTTTTTTTCTCCAAAGTAAAAAAATTTATGAAAAATACGTTTAAATAAAACTTGTTCAGTTTTTTATTCTCTTTAACTTTTGTTTAAATCGTTTTTTAAAATTGTTCATATTTAGAAAAATATCACCAAAAAACAAAAAATCGTCTCGAGTAAACATCCACTTCCGGTCTATGAATTTTCACCAAAAGCTTTTCAGGTCCAGTTTTTAATGATAATGATAAGTTTAAAGTTTCATCTCAATCAGATTATTCGTTTTTGAGATACAGCGCCCACCGACAGACAGACAGACAGACAGACACACACACAGACACAAACAAATGTTTTCCAGAAATTAGTGTAATGGGTTCAGGGGAAAAAGGATATTTCCGCAAAAAAAAAATTTCAAAAAAAAATCACGATCACAATACTTCCCCTATATTTCATATAGGGAAAGTAAAAATGGTTATCCATGAAAAAGTTAAAAGTAAAACAATTTCAGTTACGATGAATTCAATTCTCATTTAACCTGTGGTGAAACATTTGTATGTTAGTTATAAGTAGAGAGCGGATTTCTAGCTATCATGCTTATCCTTAATATTTATAGCATTATTATATATATATATATATATATATATATATATATAAATATATATAATCATCTTTATTGGCAATTGTGTACAATAAAATTTAATATGTCAAATGGCTATCGACCAGAGGTCTTTCTGCCTTGATTTATCCGGTCATATGGCGTCAGTCTTTAATGAGTAGATGCATGAAATGATGAAATGAAATCAAAAATGGTAGAATGTGGGTTTTTAAATTTAGGGATGCGATTTGGGTTTCTAGAAATACAGTATACTGATAATATGTGAAAGTTGAAAGGATTTTTGAAGAATTTTTCTGATAGGAATCGAAGGCGTTCTTGGATGGGAACAACTAAGGTAGTATCATAAAGGAGCTGATTAGAAGGATTAAGAGGATGACGGAGTTTTGTTAGGGTACGAAGGGATGCTCGCTCGCTAACTTGAATATCACGGGAGGTTGGATTGGTGGGATTGGGATAGAGGACACAACCATAGTCCAGTAATGGGCGACAAATCATTTTATATACTTTTACTGCAGTTTTAGTAGTAATAACATTATTTTTATACGTTAAGCATCTAAAATGTTTTTCCCTGGTGGCAATTGGTAATAAGGAGCTGTGATTTATGGGGATTAATTTTAATGCCCCATTTTGCAAACCAATGCTGAAGGGAGTCAATAAGCTCTTGGAGGAATTGAAGGGCCTTTGGTAACGTGGGAGCATGGAAAATTAGGGCAGTATCGTCTGCAAATTGCAGGAGATATTTAGATGGATTGAAGTAGAAAGGATCAGGATTATGTTGAAGCTAAAAATATTGTATACTACAGGTAAAAGGGGAGAGCCTTGGGGATGTTCTTGTTCGGGGGTAAAAGAAGAAGAGAAAAAGTTATGGATTTTAACTTTTAGGGATCTATTACAGAGGAATTGTTTGATTTTATAAATGATGTGAGGAGGGATGTTTAGGAGGTGACATTTGTACAATAAGCCTTGATGCCATACAGAGTCAAAGGCTTTCTGGACATAAAGAAATAAAGCTGCAGAAGCTTTGCCTTTAAGGTGGACAGTCTGAATGTTGGACGTTAGGATAATTAGAGGGAGAGAATAGATTATTGTTTTATGGCATATTTTCTTCGTGTATTTTGACAATGTAATTGTTTAAAATTTGTAGATGTTTATAATATCACACAATAATTATTATTTTGTATAAATTATAAACTTTGTACCAACTGAGTAATATATAATAAAATAGTATTAGTATAAATTATAATTTTACAATAAAATAACAATTGTTTCGTTTATAAATAAGTAGATATAAGAGTCTGTCTCTATTTTTCAGAGAAAACAGACGAACATTCATAGGAATTACATCTATGATATTCAGGGTGTAAACGTATTTATACTAGGCCCAAATAAGGGTCGCAGTAAGTTTTAAATGTAAACAAATTTAAGTGTTTACAACCGTATCTATTGCGAATGAACGACTAGCGCATGTGTATATCGTTTTCGTTAATTTTCATGTTGAAAGTTCAAAGCTGAATTTAAAAAAACAGCAGACAATTTCTCATTCTTTAGAATCATCAACAAACGATAGTCAATTTAGGTTTAATTTAGATTTATGCAAAACACTTTTAAATTCGAATATCTCTTTAAGAAAATTACTAAAGAATGCATTTAAATCTTTCTTGGAAAAATATTTTAAAATGCGCATACAAAAAAACAAAAAATTAAAGATATTATTAACAATAATTATATGTGGTTTTGTGTGTATGAAACCACAGACACTTGTTTAATTTAATTATAGGAGTTTTGCATGAAGAAATCCCGACCAACAATATTTTCATATACAAAATTCATATATTCAGAAGAATTGAAGAAAACTGATAATAACGCTATAGCAAAATTCATAAATTATGGATTTACAAGCTTATTTTTGCTGTAGACAATACCAAGTTACAATATTTTACTAATAATGCATTTTATACATTGCACACATTTAGCACATGAATCGAAATGAATTGCTGAAACTATAATGATTTTATTCAATGCAGTAGTTTACTCTATACTCTTTCATTTAAACCAATATTTCGATTATATATATATATATATATATATATATATATATATATATATATATATATATATATATATATATATATATAAATATTTATTTCTGTCTAGTAACTGAAGTATTACTAGTTTTAGATTTAGTGTAAGAGCAGTCTATGATTGTAGGACTAAGTGAATATTAACTGTATTATTATTTGTTTAATTAATTTTAAATTTAATTAAGCTACTTTTCATTACTAACTTACAGTAATTTGAAATATGGCTGTGAATATGTCTGTTCGTAGGCACTGTACCTCAAGAACTGCTTAAAATTTTATTGTTCGGAAAAGCTGAAAAGCATTTGATAAGATGTAGACGTTAACTTAAGAAAGTTTTTTGTTCTTGGAAGTTTTAAAAAGGTACACAATTTCAAATTGTAGTATTTACATGATAATTATGTAAGAAATATTAATAGAAAAGTAAAATTGCTATTTTTTTAAATAAAACTCAAGATATTCAAGATAGGGGGGAGAAGTAATATGAGAGAATAATTTTTAATTAATTGTCATTTGTTAATAAAAACGAATGGACGCTATTTCACAATTTCCCTTTGATTTATCAAAAGGAATCCGACAAAATAGTGCTGTAACGGGTATCACAAGGATCTCCACTCTCACCCCTTTTGTATAACATTTTTTGTCATGACCTATATGATCCCAAACCATCAAACTTTCATCCCTCAACATACGCCCTCCTTCAATTATCCCTTCAATCATCATTCGATGTAATCCAATCTTGGTGTTCCAAATGATGGCGTATGAAAATAAACCTTTTCAAATAAAAACTGTTTATTCACCATCATAAAATCACACCATATTCCCCTTCCATTAATATTAACAACACCTACATCCCCCTGTAAATACATCCAATACCTATAAATACCTAGGCGTCTGCTTCTATTCCAAACTTTCCTTTGCAGCCCACGCACAATCAATAAAATCCAAACAACTGTATACATATACATATCAGATCCAAGCGTTTCATATATCTACAATCGAGTGTATTTAGATTAAAATGGCGCCGCCAATAACAGTTACCGATGAAAGTAGTGCGAAAAAATGCTCAATGTAGCAAGTGTAAACAAAAAGTGTCTGATGTTAGGCAATGTAATGGGTGCAACAAATACTACCATAAATCGTGCCTCGATCTACATGTATGTTCTAGTCACAAAAAAGCTCATAGTATTAGTGAAATTGACATAACCTCAGCTGAAGAAGACGAAACCAATGTGGAGGTAAATATACTAAAACTAAAAATTGATCATCTAACAAATCTAATTGGACATTTGGAAGATATAAATAAAACTTTAAAACAAAATAACGAATCTTTGATTCTAACAAATAAATAATTATTGGATAAATTATCCGAAAAGGAACAAAATAAAGAGAAATATAAATCCTGTAAAATTACAGAATACTAAAAATTCCACAAAAATCAGTAAGATGGACACAAGTATCGCAGACAAACCAAACACTAAAAATTATATAAATGAAAAGAATGATGAATTAAAAATTCAACAAAAACCTGATGAAATTGATAAGGTCTACGTGAACAAAAAAATCCGCAAAAAGATAAGAGAAGCACAAAATCACGACTCGATCGATGAATGGAAAAAGGTCGAACTGAACAAGAATCGAAAAAATAAAATAATCGTGGGAACAGGAAATAATAATGAACAAATTTTAGTGGTTCCAAGACTATCATATTATTTCATTGGACGGGCTAATCCAAACAATACCGTTTGAACAATACCATATATACGAAATAATATATGCCTCGATGGACACCTAAAAGTTATGAATATCGAAATTAGAAATGAACGAGGAGCCGCATTCGAAATAGAATTTGAGAAGAAATATTTACCGATGCAAGTAAGTGGCAAATCTAAAAATTCAGAAATATTATTTTTTTACGAAACGCAAGAAAAAACACAGTCCAAATCATCAATCCATTTAAAATGTATACCTTTAATTAATTTTAATGGAAGATCGATAAACAATAAAATATTACAAATCACTGAAATTCTCAAAAATCACAAAGAATGCAACCTGCTTGGAATTACAGAGCATTGGAAAATAAACGATAATATCAAACAAACCGCAATTGAAAATTTCAAACTGATGTCATCTGACTCCAGGCCAGCCCTTAAAAAGGAGCAGCTCTATTCGTACGCAATGACTTTGTTTCCCAGGAACGACTGGAAATCAAAAAGATTTTGAATGTGCAGCAGTGGAATTGACGTCTGAAAATAATAAATATGATTGTGTAATAATTTTTTTATTATACTTATCTGAAAACACTTTGATTCCATATGCCTCTAGAATAATGGAATCGTCACTTTTTCAGGCGACCGCACAGAAAATGTTTGTTTGTGCGGTCTTTCTGTGCGCTAACCAATGTTTCCATAGTAGCAGATAAGGTTTGAAGTTTATTTTTGTGTCAGTGAAAGCCAATTTAAAAAATGTACTCAGACTTAGATGAAAATCCTGATGTTCCAGACGACATATTAGCTCAAGCGGCTCAAGTAAGTGCAGATTTACTACCGACAAAATCAAAAACAAGATACGAAAAGGAATATGAAATATTTAATGAATGGCGGGCTCAGAAGAATATAAAAAATGTAAGTGACGATGTACTTTTAGTCTATTTTTCGGAAAAGGCTAAATCTATGAAATCATCAACTTTATGGAGTAGATTCTCCATGGTAAAAAGCTGTTTGGCTATTAAAGAAAATATTGACACGAACATTTTTCGAAAAACTGTAGCATTTTTGAAGCGTTAAGCGGTGGGTTACGTACCAAAAAAATCAAGAGTTCTTACAGCAGAACAAGTAACTAAATTTTTATGTGAAGCTTCAGATGAGCAATATCTATTAGCAAAAGTAATATTAGTGTTTGGAATATTCGGTGCGTGCCGTCGAGATGATTTAATACGTTTAAGTTTAGACGATATTAAAGATAATGGTAGTTTTCTTGTCGTGTTTTTGCGAGATGGAAAAAATCATAAATCGAGAAGTTTCACGATTTCAAATGAAGGATGTACATTCGAGCCCTGCACACTTTACCGCAAATATGCAGATTTGCGGCCTAAACATATGGAGAGCAGAAGATTATTTGTAGCATACCGAAACCGTAAATGTTACGCTCAACATGTTGGATGCCATACTATCAGTGGTATCCCCAAACATGTTGCGAAATACCTAAAACTAAATGATCACGAAAAATATACCGGACATGGCCTAAGGCGTTCTTCAGCAACCATGTTGGTCGAAAGCGGTGGTGACTTGCTTACTCTGAAAAGGCACGGAGGATGGCGTTCTTCCAGTGTAGCAGAAGGATATATAGAAGAATCTATACAAAGAAAAATAGAAGTTTCAAGGAAATTGTTTAACCCATCTCATGCGGAAAATACAACATCTGCAATTATAACTCAAGAAAATGAAATACTAAGGGGAATAAACTTTAACAATAATACTAATTGTACGATAAACCTTACTATTAATAATAACAGTTCCAATTAAATATGATTTTCGTTAATATTAACTCTACTTATATTTTCACTATTATAGATATTACAGTTTTGAAAAAAAAAAAATTATCAAAATATCTCTCTTAATATTGTTGTTTTCAAATAAGTATAATAAAAAATAGCGTTCATTACACGTCCAGAAATGGATTGGTCACGCGCGCACGGAAAAATCCTTTTTTCTGGACTCCTAATGAAATATACTAATCGTGCACCTGGACAAAACACCATTAGTGAGGTTTTCGTAAAACTAGAAACTTTATAACAAAAAATATTATCTGAGAATGTAACATATTACATTGTGGGAGATTTTAATATATAATATAAGAGTATAACAACAAAGGCAATCGATTTTCATAATTGATTAAAATCCTTTAATGCAAAGGCATCAATTAATTGTGTAACTCGCGTAACAATAAATAATGAAACAGTAATTGATAATATTATTACAAATATGGAAAGTGAATACGAGACATGTGTGTTATTAAGTGCGACAAAAAGGTTACTGATAGAAAAATACGGAAACTGACTCCAATCAAATGCGCCTCTGCAAATTTTGTAGATATCATCAGTAAGGCATTGAATACTACTTGTCCAAAAGTACCCATATCTACAACAAGAAAAATAAAAAAAAACAAAATGTAACACTAATCCTATTTTAAATATTACTAAAGATCTTCTAAATTATTTATCACTACTGTCAAAAAAGAATATGAAATTCTCTTAAACGAACAAAAAAGAAATGATATAGCTAATCAAATATTATTTAGTGAAAATAAAATTTAAACAACATGGAGCATCATTAATAATTTGTTAGGTAAAACAAATAACAATTATAACAACTATAAACATTTACAAGGTAAAGAAAACAATTTGAAGGATCATTTTATCACAATAGCTGCAGAGGAAATTGATAAAATACCAGAGTGTTCATTTATTTGCACTATAGATACCCTATTTCTTAGACCTGCAATGGCTACAGAAATACTTAAAAAAGGTGATCCGGATGATTTTGCCAATTACAGACCAATTACTTTACTGACTGTGTTTTCAAAAATATTTGAAAAAAATAATTGCTGAGCGAATAATAAACTATTTTAAGACGCATAACTTATTTAACAGTGCGCAAAATGGTTTTATCAAGGAAAGAACAAATAAATACAGCGATTTTTGATTACATAACACAAATTATGTATGCTCTTGAGAAATCAGAGATTTCATTTGGATTTTTTTTTGGATTTGTAAAAAATGTCATGACAAAAGAGAGATAAAATAAATATAATAATAATAATAATAATAATTTATTGGTGCAAGTACAATAATAGTTACCACAAGTCAGAAAGTATACAAAATAGATAATATAATTGCATTAATATATATCAGGATATATGTAGACATAGAAGGTTAATAGAGACAAATATCAAAAAAACGAACATATGTTTAAATAATAAAACTAAATAATTAATGAATTAAAACTAATACGAATATAATATAAAAAATTATGCTAGTAGTGTAAAAATCATAAAAAATTATAAGTTGATAAATTAAAATAAATAATACACACACTAAAATACTTTAAAAAAATCTTTCTAAAATAGATTAATATCTTGAAAGTTACTTGATAAACATTAATTTATATTATAAAATGCCTTATTTATAAAATAATTTTTTATTGTAAATTTAAGTTGTTTTAGATATAGAATTTGAATGTGCTCAGGAAGAATATTAAATAATTTTGGACCATAGTAGTTGATGGCATTTTGAGTTTTACATAGTCTAGGGCAACTTGGGTAAATGTTTGAACTTTGTCTTGTATAGTGAACATGAATTTGTGCATGAGTTTGGTAACTACTCGTTTAACGTACAGTAAACATACTAGAGCAAACATACACGGAAATGTCAAGAGTTTTAAAGAAGTGAAGCTAGGTTTACAATTTTCACTGTACGGCAAGTTAGAAATTGCTCTAACTGCTCTCCTTTGAAGCCCAAATATTCTTTTACTGATGCTGGAATGACCCCACGCTAATAAACAGTAGGAAATATGCGACTGGCATAAGGCAAAATATGCTGACCAGAGTGCCGCCTGTGGAAGAGAATTGCTAAACCGCCTTAGTAAATGAATATTTTTGCAGAGTTTTGCAGCAAGGATATCACCATGCTTGTTCCAAGTTAGCTTGGAATCAATATACACCCCTAATAAATGGTTCAGAATTTTTTAGTGAAAATGTAACAGTTTTCGTTTTGTTTAAATTCAACGTTAGTAAATTTGAATTTAACCATTCTTGAGTAAAAGATAGTGCCTAGGTATCTTGGCTCTTTGCTGACTGAAAATTAGCTGATGCAGATTTAATTATTATATCGTCTGCATACAAAATAGACAAAGAATCAGTATAAATGTTAGGTAGGTCATTTATATAAATTAAGAAGAGCAAAGGGCCCAAAATAGAACCCTGTGGGACACCATGTTTTATAGCGGTATATGATGAGTATTTATCGCCCACCCGTACCATTTGCAACCTTTCAGAGAGATAGGAGTTTAGTAATTTACAGCTAGATGGAGAAAAGTTATACAGTATAGTTTGCACAGAAGAATTTCATGTGAAACACAGTCAAATGCTTTACTTAGGTCTAAAAATGTACCAATGGAATATAATCCGGTTTCAAATCCCAAAAGGATTTCCTCAGTAAGGCTAATAACTACATCACAAGTTGATCTTCCTCTGCGAAAACCATACTGCATATTTGAAAGTAAATTATATTTTTCTAAAAACTCACAAATTTGACTGGATAGAATTTTTTCAAATATTTTAGAGATTATAGGTAAAAGCGATATGGGACGATAATTACTCATATCATTAGCACTATCCATCTTATATATTGGAATAACACAGGCCCGCTTCAATCCACATGGGAAAATACCAGAATTAATACATGCGTTTATGAGTAAACTCATAATAATATTTATTTCCCAACAGACCAGTGTCCAATTACAGAGCAATATCGTACATACAAAGAAACTTACAATTATACTTAATACAAAAATTAAAAATTAAAACAAAAAATAAAATTTAGAAGAACGTAAAAACAAAGAAAATAACTATATCTAATTCGATACAAAAAAATTACATATTGATTGTTTAAAGTGAATAAAACTTTGCCGGAATATATGGCAAGTACTGCTTAATTCATTACACAATTTAAGCATTTTTACAACAGGAGAATTGGTGTGATGACGTGTGTTCGGTAACGCGTATCCAAATATCCTACAATTTCTCATTGATGATCTTGGTATGTTAAATTCGAGCAAATTAATAGTGGAGATATCATCAATGTGGTTATGCAATAACTTGTATAAATATATTAGTGAACATATATTTGTTGTCAATTATGAAGAGTGTTGAGGTTGTAAAGTTGCCGAAGATTACCCTAGCTTCCCCTTTCTGGATAAATGCCATGTGTCGAAAAGAATAAATATTTCACGAGCCACTTTTGTATATTTTCAAGGCGATTTATGAATTTATTATATGCAGGTGACCAAATAATTGCGCAATAATCTATTTTACTTAATATAAAAGCTTGAAACAGTTTTATTGTGGTTGTAATATTATTGAAATCTTTAGTATTTTTTATTATAAAGCCTAGGAGACGATAACATTCGTTTGTAATTTGACATAT
This sequence comes from Ontholestes murinus, assembly GCA_963969525.1. Classification (NCBI taxonomy): domain Eukaryota; kingdom Metazoa; phylum Arthropoda; class Insecta; order Coleoptera; family Staphylinidae; genus Ontholestes; species Ontholestes murinus. Next base: position 161,773 of record CAXAKX010001171.1, on the reverse strand, counting down.
ATGTCGGTTGAATGTAAGTTTTTCATCAAAAGTCACATCAAGGTTCTTCATATAAATTATACTGTTCAGCACATGTTCCTTGAACATATAATCATAAACAACATTAGTTGACTTTCTGGAGAATGTCATTATAGAACACTTATTTATGTTTAAATAAAGATAATTGGCATTACGCCATACGCATAATTCATACAGGTCCTTTTGTAGGTTCATGTAATCATTTCTATTGGTTATAAGACTTAATATTTTTAAATCATCAACATACAGCAAGCATGATGAACTAAAATTTTGTGTTAGGTTGTTTATAGATAGTAAGAACAGCAGGTGACCTAAGCTGGACCCCTGAAGTATTTCACTGGTGGGAGTATAAGGCTTAGATACGCAACCCTCATAATGTACAAAATGCTGCCGATTTGTTAAGTATGAGTAAATTACACTAATAATGTTTGAGTTAATGCTAAAAGCGGATAATTTTTCAATGAGAGTGTGGTGTGATACAGTATCAAAGGCTTTTCTAAAATCGGTGTAAATTACGTCAACTTGATATCTATCATCTAAAGCCGATGAGACATATTGCTTAAAATTTAATAAATTAGTAGTTGTTGACCTGCGAAAAAGAAAACCATGCTGTTCGGGGATTACATCAATGCGCACGAAGTTATTAATGCATTCAGTTAAAAGTGTTTCTGTAATGTATTCAAATTATGTATGGGATGTATTTGGCGCCACCTGTAATGAGATTTTTCTTACACGCGCATAACATATCCGGCCTACATTATTCTAGTGTCAACTGCCCATCAGTGTGTACGTTAATCTAGAAATATATATTAGTGTATCAGTAGTGAGGAATTTCATTTCCCCAACACCGGAAAATACTACATTGGCGACGAGGAAAAAGGAACATTCAATATTTATTAAATTTTGCAAAAACACGTGCAATTTCGGAACAAAAAGTGATAATAGGAATGCAAACAGAATTCGATCCAAAAGAACATGAGTGGTACATACATAAAGAACGGATGGAACAGTTCTTTATCGAGAATGCAATCACCGATTTATCCATAAAGCGTGCAATGATATTAAATAATTTATCGCAAAGTGCATATAAACTTTTAGTGGACCTAACCTCACCAAAATCTCCGAGTGTGTGCGAATATACAGAAATAATTTTGCGGAGAAAAAGGCAATTTTTCCGGAACGTTTTATATTTTGCGCAGCACGTCGTTACAAGAATGGACACCAAGTCCTAACCATTTATCAATAAATTGCCAATTCGGTCAGCATCTGGAGATCGCATTGAGAGATTAATTTATTACAGGACTAGAAGCAGAAAAGATAAGGGACCTATTGTTTACGGTGGATGACACGCTGACATTTACAAAGGCGTTGGAAATTGTAAAAATATCCGAATCCGCTTCCATTAATGGAAGCAGGGATGTTATCACCTGTTGAACACATGGTCACTGTGTCAATTTTAAAAAAGGACAATTCAGTTCGAATATGCGGTGACTATAAGGTAACTGTAAATCCCAATTTAATAATTGATTATTACCCCTTACCAAGGATTGAAGACCTCTTTTCTAAATTACAGGGGGGAGAACAGTTTTCAAAAATTGACCTGTCACATGCGTATCAACAAGCACTTTTAGATGATAAAAAGAAATACACCACCATTTCGACGCATAGGGGGCTTTTTGTATACAATCGATTGCCTTTTGGTATTGCTAGTGCTCCTGCACAATTTCAAAGACTAATGGAAGGGCTGTTTGGTAAAATAGAGGGCGTATGTTGTTTTCTAGACGATATCATACTAACTGGAAACGCAAAAGATGTGCTGCATTGATAGATTGCACAAAGTTTTAAAAATTTTAAGCAATTCAGATTTAACTATTAAAAAGAAAAATGTGCTTTTTTTTAAATTCGATAGAATACTTGGGTCATGTTATTGACAAAAATGGCTTGCATAAATCAGGGCGAATTATCGAATCAATCATAAAAATGCCTGTTCCAAAAAACGTTACCGAATTGAAATCATTTTTGGGGATGATACATTTTTATCATTGTTTCCTTCCAAATTTACCAAATATTGTTCATCCCTTATATAAAATAATTAAGAAACATCAGGTTTGGGTATGGACGAACGAGTGTGTAATTGCGTTTGAAGAAATTAAAAAAATATTAGCTTCCAATAGTTTTCTTGTTCACTATAATCCAAAACCTGAAAATTCGATTAACAGTGGATGCATCACAATACGGCTTGGCATTGGAATCGTAAAAACAAAATATTTAGCACGATCATATGTATGGTGGCCTTCTCTAAATACAGACATTGAGAAAATTTGCAGAACTTGCGACATTTGTCAACAGTTCAGATGCAACACACAGCAAGTTCCATTACAAAACTGGAAAATTCCGGAGGGTGTATGTGAACGGTTGCATATAGATCTTTTTGGGACCTTTGCATAACTTAAATTATTTAGTGGTAACAGACGCATTTTCCAAATAGTTAGAAGTTTTCCCTCTTCAAAAAATTACAACGCAACAAACAATAATTAAATTAAAGCAATTGTTTGCAAGATTTGTAATTCCGTGAGTAATTGTATCTGATAATGGACGACAGCTAGTTTCCGAAGAATTTAAACACTTTTTAAAAATGAATAATATCGAATTTATTAATTCACCTCCTTATAATCCATCGTCGAATGGTGCAGCGGAAAATAGTGAAATCATTAAAACATTATTTATTAAAATAATCTAAATCAAATAAAAAGTTGGAAGTGAAAATAATATTAAATGGATACCTAATCCATTATCGGAATAGAGAACCCTGTTGCACTGGTGAATCACCAGCTAGGTTAATGTTAGGGCGTCCCTTGAGGACAGTATTGGATTTGATTAAACCAAAATATTACAAAGGTAAACGAAAAGTTAATTATATACCAGGTGAACACGTTTTGGCGAGAGGTTACCGGGGCACAAAACCAACTTGGTCCATTTCAGTCATAAATAAAAGACTGGGCGCTCACACATTCCAAGTTAGGATAGGAAATGTGTTATGGAAACGCCACGCTAATCAATTGCTACCGATGCATTCCGAAATCCCAGAAACAAGTAGAAACAGTAAAGCCGGTACTAGTGAAGGTAATTCAAGTTAGGATTCCGAAAATATAAATAAATTGGTGTCAACCATCGAGAATGTTGTTGTCCCCAACACCGATGATGTAAACCTTCAGTCGGTACGCAAATTTTTCTCACCACTTTTAAAAATTGGACATACTCTAACTTTTTTCCGAACGTCTGGAAGCGTACTTCAGTATTAGATTGAAAATATGCACCATTGGAGACACAAACACACTAGCACAAACCTTCACCACAAATGATGGAATTTTATCCAAACCCGTTGTAATTGTCGCTTTAAGTTTCTTAAGGTGAGAAAGAACTAGCTTTTCCGAGACCCTGAAATCTCCTAAGTGATTGTGATGTTTCGATGGAGTGTCTTGTTTTCCTGTGGTATGTACTGAAATGAAGAAATTTGCGAAACAATTGACTATATCAGTTCCATCAGTGTATTCGGTGCCTAGGTAAGTCACAGTTCCGGGAACTCTCGTAGTTCCTCTTATTGAATTTAGGTATGACCAGAAGTTAGATGAATGTAAATTTAATTTTTCTTCAACTTTAGTAATATAGCTCTTTTTTGCTTGTTTTATTAAAAGTTTCAATTTACTTCTTAGAAGGTTGAATTTCTCTCTATCCGCAACAGATTTAGAGGCGCCGTAAGCTGAACGTAATTTAATTTTTTGATCTATTGTAGAAATTATAGTATTATTGAAGTAAAGAGGATAACTATTACGTGTTCTTTTCGACTTAAACTTAGGTATATAGGTCAAATCCTTGATAGATTTTCTTATATAATAAGTTTCACGCGTCGTCTACATTAGTTGTCATATACAGGTCATTCCAATCCAAATCTGCTATATAGGAATAAAGTCCGACATAATTGCCTCGCTTGAAGTTATAATTTCCTGATATATTGCCGCTAAAGTTGGATTTTGGGCATTCAGACAATGAAATTTCACAAAATAGCGCAGGATTAATAAAGGTTCGCATGCATTCTATTTCAGTTAGGCATTTTATGTCATGCGAGGTCAAAATTAAAAATTAAGTCTAAGATTGCTCCATTGTCATTTCTTATATTATTATTCTTTAGAGTTTGAAGTTTATTCGTTGAATACCCAATATTGCCTAACTCACTCGCATACTCAGGAATATTAAAGTCTCCGAAAACTATTGTTGGTTTTGTGAGGTTAATTTGACTACTTAATACATTAAATATTTCTGAATAAAGGTATCAGCATTAAGATTCGGTGGAATATATATTCAGACAATAATAATGGAAGAAGTATTATTAATCAGTTCTACTGCCACACATTATATCGGAAGTCCTTCGGGAATAACTATTAACAATATTTTAGATACGTAATTATTTTTTGAAACTTGAATACAAGAGGTGTAAATAACGACTTAATTTATTCATATTTGACAAATCGATCTCATAAAACAAAAATTAATGACAAGTTATCCAACTCAAAACCGATTCGCTTAGGAATACCACAAAGAAGTATATTAGGTTCTATTTTATTTATTATATAGGTCAATGACCTACCAAATAAAATCAAACAATCGGGTACTTTTATTACAACGTATGCGGATGATACAAGTCTTCTTATATCAACTACAAATAAGGAAGAACTGTCTCGCAAGACCGAAAACATTATTGAAACTACAAAAGAATGGATGGCAGAGAATAAATTATTAATTAATTGCGAAATATATGCATACCCTTTGCCAGACTGCACCTTTTTGAGACATCTCCCATGTATGCTGCACTGGAGATTTACAATAAGTAAATTGGTTCAAAACACAATTAAGAGAGTTCTTTATCAAACAAGAGCATTATTAAATGTCCGAATATTTTAGTGCGCAAGATTAGAATTTTCTATTATATTTCATCAAAATTTTGCAGTTATTTCAATTGATGTATTCATTTAGCAACTGAACAGAGTACTATTGGAACTTTTTGTATTATGTACTATTTCTGTTTTGAATAAAGTTATTATTATTATTATCAATTTGTCGTCCTCTTATTGATAACAGTGCGATCCTATTTAACCAAATCCGTCCTTCCACTCTCCAGCACTTTAACGTCGCCGAAAGATTAGCCCTACGTACCCTTGCCAAACTAAGACATCCCATCACCCCTACAGATGTTCTCCTCTATGAAACCACCCAAGTCACCCCAATATCCCAACGTATAAATAGCCTTAGCATAAAATTTGCCAGAAATCTCTTCAATCTAACCCTCATCACTAAATTTTGTATTCCTGGATATCCCAATATCACCCCTAAACATAAATAACCATCAACAACAAAGACCGATATTGTTTAAAACTTCTATGTTTCTTGAAATTGTATATATGTTATAATTATTCGAATTAAGATGTGATTCTCTCTCTGTTGACAGTTTTAAACATATAATGAAGCCTTATTATTTTATTATAATCTTAAAAATAAAATACTGTTTTCAAGAAAATTTTAAATTTACACTTTTAGTGACATTTCTTTTTTAAGTTGAGTGGAAAGAAAACATTTTAAATATTATTCAGACACTATAGGATTTACTTTGTATTTATGTTATAATCCATTATTATATTAAAATTATTAGTACAGCAGTATGATGACCACATCATTATTGCATAATTTATTAACATTATCTATGTTGGTTGTTAAGTTAAGCATTTTATACTATTTTTGACTTAAAATTATAAAATTTTAAAAGTAAGTACTTTTAAATATTATTACATATACATTATTATATAACTTATGCTTTTAATTTTATAGAACGCTTATACAAAATGTCGTCCACAAAAATTAATATAATTATTGTAAACATTTTATTCTATTGATTTATTTTTTAGCGAAAATATAAAAATTAAAATAAAAAGTAATGAGTAGTAATGTGTTACTGAAATAAAAACAAATACTATAAAAAGATTTGTAAGTGGTAATTGAACTCAACTGCAATATTATATACGCAGAAATTAGTAGGCATTTAAAATATGTATAATGAAAGTAATAAATGTTCGGATTTTCCATCCAATTTACAAAGAGAAAACGAGCAGGAGAACGTTCGCTCCAAATGTTACATTGTTTTGCGATTACTGGTAATTTTATACAGTACATACTTCAATCTCGAAATAAATATTTAAACGTATTTCACTTTATAATGGATTGTATTAGATAATATTTTAAATATATATATATATATATATATATATATATATATATATATATATATATATATATATACCTAAATTACAAATCATATTTATTGCAATAGGTTAAAAATATGAAGTATTTTAATAAGAAAAAATCTGTAACATTTCAATTAATTTTAATAATTTACTGCCTAATAACAAGAGAAAGCACTGGATTTGGATTTATCCAAATAGCCTATGCTTGTTTAGTAGGAGACAAAATGCCCCAACTGTTCCTACTGCAAAAAGAAATGCTTTACCTAGATTTCTAAGAATCAATAAAAACATAAAATGGTTTTGTTAAAATCTGCATTCGAAATGAATTAAAAGATTTTAAAGTTCAAGCTAAAATTATTTTAGCTAGTTTAAATATTATAAAAGAAGAAGAAGAGAGAATAATATTACTTTCGAGGTTAATAGGGATCATTAATGAAGCTGGCTTATATAAAGGAAGCTTGTAGAGATAAAGTTAGAGTTAACACTATTAGGCAAAATTCCAAATGGAACTAGACAAAAAGAAAAACATCGACTTAGAAAAGTTAAAAAACGTGCTACATTTTAATATGGTCTTCAAAACTAACACAATGGGACACACGTATAACTATTTATAATCATATTGATATATTTAATTAATATATTTTATAAATAACAAAATTATAAAATAATAAAATTGATTAAGTCCTTCAATTAGTTATAGAAAATTAACTAATAATTTAAATACGAACAAATAAATCTACAATTATGATATGTGTGTAAAAATATTTAAAAACGAAGATTTGTCATAACAGAACAACAAATAACAAAATTCAACAATGTGAAATTCATATTTAAAAACGTATGCAAACACGTTTTCAGATCATATCAATATAGCTGTATTATTGACTTAAAAAGTAAGCAAAACAATGTTAAAAATAAAAATAAATAAAATTCTTCTTTATAATAAAATCACCGTCCTCATTTCTTCCTCCCTTTTTCTACATTGAAAACCTTTGACGTAAATTAAAAGGCTTAAAGTTTATTTTGCCGAAATAAATAGATTTAAACAAGAGTTGCTATAGTTGTGCTATTTGTAACACAAATTACTTTTGTGTAATTCAATATCTGTCGTGCCACGGAAGTAGAAAAACTATTTGAAGAAATTAGGTGACATGTATTTAATGCAAATTCAACAAATGCGTTCACTCTACGCGACATACGCTCTTTTACATAGTCTCTTGTGCGCGGCAAGTCGCGATCTTCGCGTCCTTGAAAGTTCACTGTCTTGTCCCAACCTTCCACTCTTCTACTCAGAGGCCTTTATAAATCACCACAAACCGGATTACTGTGTATTCCTCCACATGCATACAAATACATATATAGAATATGTGTCTGTGTTCGGAATAAGAGCCACCGTCAGCGTAATTACCAATGTGTACTCTCGCCACCATCTGTATCGAAAATGTGTCATTTATTATTACTGAAGCAATATTTACTTAATACAGCTTCATTTTACAGCTACATTTAACGGCAATAACTTCGATTCACTAATTCGTTCACTTTTAATTGTATATTTCTATTGGTATATTTTATTAAAATAAGAAAACATTCTTTCTTATCGTGTAACTTAAATTTGAGCTATGTTTTCCATCTTATTAAAATTGTTTTTTTAACTAGCTGTAGAGGAAGTCTCTTGCCAAAGTAAGCATATAATATATAACATTTTCACATAAACACCAATTGCAGCGACTGCATATTTAGATGTATATAAACTATTTTACAATGATAAAATGTATCGTTGGGTGGTGGAAAATTAATAATAATTTGAAAATTACGAAAACATTTCGTTAATGTACAACAATGACAATGACGAATGTTTTTATCCCATCTCAGATGTTGGTCGAGAACTACTCCCTAAATTATTTAATTTCGTCCTTAATTTTTCTTGCCGTGTAACTTAAATTTGTACTATGATTTACATTTTACTAAAATTGTTTTGTTAAATAGCTGCGGAGGAAATCTCTTGCTAAAGTAAGCATATAATAAATGACATTTTTTATATAAACACATTGGCTAAGCTATTTTACGATGAAAATATCTATTAAAGTCCTTAAGTCGTATAAAACTAACTAATAATTTAAAAAAGACAAGATTTCGTTAATCTACAAAAATGATAATAAAAAACAATTCACTTATTGAAACAACTACTTCCCTGGGTAATACTTCGACATACATGGTGTCCCATTAATGTGGGGAAATGGCTGGATCATAGATTCTTGGGGTCAAAATATGACGATTAAATTTAATGTAAAATAAATAAATATTATTAATAACTACCATAATAAAATACATCATTTCAGTTATTATGGTCATTAGTGATTGATAGGAAGAAAAAAAGCAGTAGTACCACCACTTAAAAACTTAAATATTTTTTATTGGTACATCCAATAGAAACTAAAAAAATTCTGTTTGAAAGAACATTTGATTGAAAAACTTAAAAAATAATGGTCTTTAGTAGTATTTTTATTGGATGCACCAATGAAAAAATATTTTAGTTTTTAAGTAGTGGTTATACTGGTTTCTATACTTCCTGTAGATCACTAATGTTCACAATAACATAAATGATGTACTATATTATGGTAAATATTAATTATAAATTTAATTCAAATCGAGTAAAGTAAAATAAAAAATCTGCGTCAACGGTAGCAGTTTTTTTATAGAATAGCCCATTGTTTTTTTAAGGTAGCGAGATCCATTTCGTCTTCTTCTTCTCTTTCATCAATTTTTTCAATAAAACATGCATTCGAAAAACAGTTTTTGATTGTTTTCTGAGAAACATTTTCACTCAATATTTTAGCGACTTCGGTTAATAACAATTCTTTATTGGTGGTAATAACGATTGTTTTACACAGGTCAAGTAAGAAAATTAATTACAATATAATATAGCCAAAATAAGAAAATTAAAATATAGTTTTTATGGACAAGCTTAAGATCAATCGTATTTATAAATAAGTATTATTTTCATAATAAATAAGACTAAATAAAATAATAAATATAAAAGCTCTAATTATTTTTAAAAGTATGTAAGTAAAATTAATGTAGAATTAAAACTTAATGACTAAGTAAAATCACAGGTATAAAAATTAAAATTGTTTGTATAAATAAAACTTAAAAACTAAATAAAATCATATGTATACAAATTAAAATCATTGTATAAGCGTATAAGTAAAACTATTGCAGCAAAAAAACTTAAGTAAACTCATAGGTTGAAAATTTAAAATATTGTGTACAAATTAGTTCTAAAATGATCAATACGCATACAGATTAAAGCTGTGGTGACACATAAATGTACTTAAAATAATGTATTGTACTATTAGAATGAATTATTATATAATATTTATGTTATTAATATCAACAAAATTTATGATCATTGGTCAGAGCTTCATTTAAAGTGTAAAATGCTTTTTCATAAGATACTTTTTATGGTTTGTTTAATTTGTTGGATGTTAAGCGATTTGATAAATTCAGGTAATAAGTTAAATATATAAGATCCATAATAATTTATGCCATTTCTGGATTTATTCAAACTAATAGGTTTTAGACATATATTTGCCGCTGTTCGTGTATTATGGTCATGTCTATCTGTGTTTACATTATAGGACGAAATATTTTTTCGAACATGCATGGGACATTCTAGAACGTATAATGGTGGTAATGTTAGAATGCCTGTATTCGAACATGTATTTCAATAAACTTTGCCCTACAGTCCTCCTGATACTTTGGGTCATATATGATCCTTAAAGGTCGTCTTTGCAGACCAAATAGACCTTTCATAATAGCAGAAGGCCCCAAAGCTAATATGCCATAGACAAGATGAGATTGGGGTATGCAAATATGCAGTTCGTAAAACATTAAGTGGAAGATTTCGTGGTCTATGCAGTCGAACGCCTTACTGAGATCCAAGATAGATGAAACCGTATGCATACCTAACTCATAACCCTGTATAATATCTTCAGTAAGGCCAATGACCAGACCAACTGTTGACCGTCCCCTACAAAAACCAAACTGTGTATTAGGCAGTAGATTATGGGCTTCGAGGTATTCAGTGATTTGAATTAATGGAATATTTTCAAATACCTTCGCTATAATATGCAGTATAGTAACTAGTCTGTAGTCGTTTAATTTATTTTCATCACCCTTCTTAAAAATAGGAGTAACGCGTACTTTTTTTTAGAGTACTCGGAAAGATATCGGCTTTGATACAAAGAGTTTATTAGTTTTGTTAGCGGTAATGTCATGTAATTATCTTTTAAAGCATGATTTCGATCGCTGGCCGATTTTAACAGGAGTTAAAGAGTTTCACGCATATTATTTAGATCACTGTTAAACCATTTAACCTGACGTTTTTTGGTCGACACCATTTTTTCTCTAAACGCACGGAGACAATATTCATGCAAAGTAATTATAAACGAATTAAATTTGCGTTCAGGTGCAAGATTGTGCCTATCAATAAAGCTCCAGTCCGTTAGTTCAAGTAGACCATACAATATATTTGTACCTACTTGTTAATAGGCCTTATGGTTTTATGTACTTGGGCAGTTGGGGTGCCATGTAACTGTTTCCGTAATTTGCATGTTCTGCTTGTTAAGTTATAATTTGTTAAAACATCACATAAATGAGCGGCTTGTGGATCGCTCGTGTTGAATTTGACGTTGAAATCTCCACCAAGGATTACAGTTTTGTCAAAATTAACTTTATCTAGCATTCTACTTAAAACTGATAAAAATGTATTAAAATCTCCGTCGGGCGATCTGTATATACAAATGACAGTAACATTGTAAACTGGAAGGAATGATGCAGCGATTTCATAATGTTTCTCTAAAGATAGGCTATTACGATTTGATAAGTTTTTCGAAATGATATGACTTTGAGTTAGTTGCATCACTCCTCCATGCTGATAATATAGGCGAGCGTAACTAGATGTTAGTGAGTAGTTTCCTACTGATATACTATACATTTCTATTTCTTTAAGCCAATGCTCACTAATACACAGTATATTTATGTTATTCTTTAGCGCAAAAAAAAGCTTCTAGTTCGTTTATTTTAGATCTTACACTTTGAATGTTAATAAAATAAATGCTTATTTCAGTGACAACTACAAGGGATCGAGATAGATCCATTATTTAATATGTAACTCCCGGCTTGTTTTTCTAGAAATATAACGATCTAATATAATTCCGTTAGTCCAGGATTTTGGATCCATAAAAGTTTCGTGGTATTTGTAGTCTGCGCCGATTTTATTTGCAGAGTGTGGTGTTTTAAGTTCAAGTTTTTCACAAGAGAAATTGAAAGTATTAATAATTTGTTTCACGTGATTAATCATATCTTCTTTAGTAACGTTGCTTTTTATGCGTTTTACAAATATTCACGTCTTTTTTGGTTAGGCTTCTAGATTTGATTTAATAGTACCGCCCGTTCCTACAATTAAGTTTTTTTTTTGGTGACTTGGGTTTTCTTTTGTGTGTAACAGTAGTGAAGCTGGGGTCCTCACTGTTTGCTCCTTGGTCATCCTGTTCATCCTTTCGTATCACTGGGTTGCTCGTAATTTTCTGAGATGGATAAGTAATGTTGCGGAGTGTGTTTACCGGGGACGGCTGTTTTAAGGACCCGTGCAAATTAATAGATGCAGGCAAGGTTTCTGCATTAATTGTCGCCTCCTTGCTGGCGAGCGTTTTTGTTCCCCCCGGTGTAAATTCGGCCGCTGGAAAATTCCTATTCTGGGTGCGAAGTTGAGCATTTTCTTCTTCCAGTCTCTTGATTTTCTCTTACAGTAGTGCATTTGTTAATTTTAGCTCTTGCACTCTCTCTTTCATGAAAATATAGGCCTTTTTTTTTGAAAATTAAATTCCATACTATTTTCATTCGGACATAGACTCATGCCGCCGTTCATTATAGGCAGTTCGCAGCATCTTTGAATGCTTTTAGCACATCCGGAGTGGTAATATGACTTGCAGTTAGCGCATTGTATGCCTGACCTAGCTATATGGCCACAACGACATGATTTTATGCTGATAGAACTTGATTTATCACTATTTTTGTTGTTTATAATAGCACTCAAGGGTTCGCGACCGTCTTGACGGTCGGCCATCTTACTATATGTACTGTACTGTATATAGTCTTTAAGGGTAATCAATTTTTGGACTGGAAGGTTGTTATCAATCGCGTTAACAATTTAGTGGACCGTAATGATGTTTTATGTTTTTTATAGACCCTGGTCCATAGTTTGCGTGTTTGGTGGAAAAAAGATCAGTTCAATATTCGTTAATTGTTTACTTACAATAACTGGATGTGCACGACAATTGCCTATAAATATCGCAATCTTTCGCTTTTGGCTTTTCATTTTCGTGTCCAGTTCTTTGATCCATCTTTCGAAAATCTCATCCATGCATTTTTATCACTGGCGTAATCTAATTCCAGAGATTTAACTCCTTTTAAACACCAGGGATTTTAGCTTTTACCTATCAGCAGCAATTTAATTTTTTCTAAGCCATCCATGTTTGCTCAAACCATCAGCGTCACCCTTTCATCACAATTGAAAACGTTTTTTCACTCATACTTTTTCAATACACTTTTAACAGTTTCAGTCCAAATAACACGGTCCTCTTGACTAACGCTTGCACTCTCGCCGGAAACCGTCTTGAAAACAATTGCATTGCGAGTCTTCCAGGCACTCAACCACCCTTCACTAGCTTGAAAATTAAGTTAAATTAAGTTAAATTCTTTAGCAAGTTGTATACCCTTTTGCTTTATTAAATTTCCCGACATTGGTACGTTTTTATGCGTAAGGGTCACTTGAAACCACTTGTAAATGTGCTTTATTTAGATCCTCATAAAAACACACCCGTACTCGATTTCGACTGCTTGGAACAATAGTTTTCTTGATGACAATTTTTTATTATTAGAGAGACGCAACTTGGAGAAACGCCGAATTTTGCAGCAACATCATTTTTTTGCAGCCTTTATCAACTTCTTAATTGATTCTTAAACAAAGACAAACTGAAGCTGTTTGCGAATTAATCTAGGCCTCGACTACATATAAAATGGGTTTTCCCCGGGATTCTATGAAATGGGTCTTTTCTCGGGTTTAACTATATGCAGAGTTTTTTACATGAAATATCATTAAAATAATCTAGGGCTTGATTATACCACTATATAGTTTCACTATAAACAATGTCGACTGTATTATTAATGATACTAATCAATGATAAATTTCTTTAAAATTAAATAAAGCATTCAATCGTTATAAACAGAAGAAATTATATTATTTGAAACTTTGGAGATTAATTACAGTTAGCCGTAAACTTTTGGATATAGATATATTCGGTTAAATCATCATATTATGACCCCAGGAATTTATTGTCCCACATTAACGGAACACCCTGTATTGTTAACAGATGTTCATCACTCATAACTTTCTGAATAGTAGTCTTCTTTTGTATGATTTTCATAAGGTTGAGATTGGCGAACTTTTCCGAAAGTTTCTTAAATAAACAAAATGAGTATCGCAATTGTTTAACAGTATGGCGAATGTGTATTCCATCTCAGATGTTGGTCGAGAACTACTCTCAAGTATTTAATTTGGTTGGTAGTCTTGATATTAACTAAAATTATCATAATTTTCTATTACTAATTCTTGAAAGATTAGAAGTTTGTTAGCATGACATGAGAATAGAAGGAAATTGAATTTGCTGATATTTATAGATAGTAAATTATTATTTAACTAATTGAAAAGTATTATTATTCCTTTAACGTGTTTTCAAGTAAGTGTCTTCGTAGAATACCGCAGTATCGTCCGCAAATAAAAATCAACTTTCCATTTGATAAAAATTGAAATAGCACATTGATATATCTGAAGAAGAACTACTCCTTGGGGATCATCGTACTGTATTATCTGCTCGGTACTGCAGTATTCGTTTATGTTGAGTCGTTGCGTTCTTTTGTCTAAGTAAGATTCTAATAATTATTTGCTATATATTCTTACACCCATTATTTTTTAGTGAAATTCGCGATTAACTGTATCAAATGCTTTTCACAGATCTAAGAAAACGCACAGGGACGTTTGTCTTTTGTAATACAGCATTCATTGCATCTTCCGTCGACATTCCTTAGGTAAACCTATACTACGGTTTGCTTACTACATTGCACTCGAAAATTTTAGAAAAATTCCAGATGAAAGATATTGGTTAGCAACTTATTAATTGTTGCCTATTTTAAATATCAGTTTTACTAGGACATTTTCTAAATGCTTTGGACCTTTATTACAGGTAAGGATTCAGCAATGTGATCCTTAATTCTAGTGTTGGTTGTAAGTGAAATGATTTAGAGGAATGATTTGTTTAAATATATTAGACAATATTAGAACCAACTCCAATAAAACAATAATTAAAAATATTTGCCATTTATTGTGGTGAATCTCTTTGATGGTGTTACATATTTTTTAGAGTTTCCCTTATTGTTAGACAGGTTTTTAATTTGTGTATAATTAGATATTCTCTTGTTCTACATGTCTTCTTCGTGCGGGTTGTATTATTTGGGAAAACTAATTGAAGTTCAATTAGATAATGATCGGTAATAAGTGTTTTACAGTGTGTTTGATTTCGTTCTCTTTCTTCATCCATTCTGCCAATAAATATTAATATTATTATTCCTCAAAAAAAAATAATATACAGTTATATACACGCCGGTGGTGGCGCATTCGGTTACGGCCCCGAACTGACGTGCAGTAAAGTTTGTTCGGATCAGTAGTTGGATGGGTGACCGATACCATTCACCATTGGGATACAATTAATGGTGCTTCAAAGTAACGGGGCGATCCTTTAAAGTAACAAGCTCATTTACACACACATATCACACAGCGGAAGGACCACGTGGTCGATAGCCTAACACTACTACTACTACTACTATATAGTCATAATTAAAATCTGTTTTATTTTTTATATACACTACTATGCCGTTTGATCTATTCAATGTTCCTTCATTGTCTACAAGATAATAGTTTATCTTACTACCGTAATATAAGTAATATACAATATTCCTCAAAATATTTGTTTGTACTGCGAATATTCTGATGGTTGATTTTAACGCTAGTGTTCCTTCTGTTAACATTGAATATTTTGTTTAGTTTGTTTAACATACATTTTGTAGTCTATAGCTGTGGATAGCATCGAATTTAAGTTCACGTATAAACGGATGCATATAATGGGTTCGCAATTCAGTCGCTATATATGCTTTTGAAGCAAAATTAAATCAAAATGGCAATTAGTAGACTACAAGTATGATCAACTGAAGATCTTAAAGTGCGGCATTTTGCTGGAGTGGAAGAATATTCTGCCAAGTGAACTCCACCCGGAATTAAAATTATAAGTACATATTTTTATCTATCTAATTTGTAATAAATTTATTTATTTTAAGAGGAGCACAGTATTAAATACAAATAAATATTGTAAGTACGTAATAGCACGATATAAATTTAAATAAGAACATTTATGATATCTGAAAAGAAAATTCAAAAAATAACGACAAAACAAGTGGTTTATTTTTATTCGCTGTAATGGGTCCCGTTTTTGGAATAAAAACTGGTTTATAAGGACACTTTTGTCACCAGTTTTATTTAGAGTTTGTATAACTGACGTAGCTGGTGTATTATTTGTTTTTAGTACATTATGGATCCTATGGATTATGAATCAGTGCTCTTCTGATGTTGATCTACATGCCTGATCAACTATCAGTACGTTAAGAGAAAACTTAATTTTAAAAGTTAAATATATATTCTTCAAAGTAAAGAAAGGGATATTCAACTTTTAATATTATCAGAAAGTAGTTTGGATAACTACCGTTTAAAAATAATTGTCGGCCCTTTATATACGATACTAGTTGTTCTTTTTGTTTTCTTTAGCTCATTTCAGCTGATATCGCAGAATTTTATCTTCCCTTTAATTTTGATCCAACTGCAGTATTTCCTGGTATTTTATGTACGAGAGAAATTCAACTAAGATAGGATTTTTACATAGCCTAGATCGCTTTTAATGATTTCAACTCCAAGAGTTTATTAAGTTTCATTGTAACCTAAGTAATTATATCGACTTCACTTTTAGTGTTCAGTCCAAGTATTATAAAATTGTTGCGTTTTTGTTTTCTTTTTTCGATTGATTCAGTTTTTCCTAATTCCCAATTACTTACAATTTCTGGTTACCGCCCTCTTATATTTATATCTTCTATTTTTATTGTTAATCTACTTTCGAAAGCTTCAATTTGATTTGAAAGATCGTTTATAGTTTAGACGATTTCATACAAATTGATCTAATATTTGTTTCAAATCGGTAAAAATAACACTAGTATATTATTTACATAACGTTGTTAGTGTAGTTTATGGCAATATCTTAATCGATGTTTACCCCGAAGAATTAAATTCTCTTCGCCGTTGAAACTACCCCTATAATAGTTAGTCACTCACTCACTCATAAGGATCCAGTGCAACGATTAGACATTAGACCTTTTTGGTAATTTCTTAATCAATGTTTAGCCCGGAGAAATAAATACTCCATAGTAAAATTCGATTCTCTATCTCTAACTGCGCTACGTGATGAGATCCAAAATAGATCGAAACCAGTCCGTGGCTGTTGTTGACAGGGAATTATAATTAATGTTTACATTATTATTGTTATAATTGTCTCTCTTGGTAGATCCCTTTAATAGTCGATGGTTATCCACTAATAGTTATCTAGTGCAACGTTTAGACAATATATGGCACTTACTTGACGGTTAAACCAGAGAATTAAATACTCGATAGTAAAAATCCCTGTCTCCATCCCCAACTGTTTGCGATCCATCGCATGAAGTCCCAACTAGAAAATACTTTTAGGTCCAGGTCTAGTCACAACAGCGATCGCAGAGAAGTTTTAGTAGGTAAGAGTCCGACACTATCCCACTATAACAGTGTCCAAGCAGAATTTCCTCTCCTCTTACCAAAAATAATCCCTGTCTCCAACGGGGCTACGTTGATGAGATCCAACAATAAGAAATAATTTCTTTCGTGATTAAGGAAAAAATACCCACTTAGCACGTAATTTAATAAAAAATAATTAAAGTCCTACAACATCGATGATGTGTTGACCTCCATTTTGAACGTTCTTGTAAAGTTGGCAAATATTTGTTTGACCAACGTCTCCAAAAATATTGCTGCATGTGTTTGTTTTTACAATTGAGGACAAATCATAGAATTGTGTTAGGCAATTTTGTTCAACTTGAATAATTTTCAAAATTGTATCTAGCCTTTTTTCCACGTTTACTGTAGGCGGATCAAAATTAAAAATTGACTCGGATTTAAGAGAACTAGCCCATCCCACCAGAGACCTGATTGCAAGAGTTGTATCGGTAACATACCCCGCGACACCATATCTGCTGGGTTATCGGCCGGCATAATCCAGTGTAAATCAAGCGGCGAGGATAGTTCATAAATTTTTGTTACAAAAATCTTCCATTGCATATTTTCCAATTTTAACCATGCTAATACTATATTGAAATCAGTGTAATAGTAAATTTTATGAATTTGGATTGTCTGCCGATTTAGAGGTGATACACGTTACACGCGTGTTGAATTTGGTTCTCGTTTATCATGTGGTGAAACATTTATGAGTATTAACGCTACACGCGTTTTGCGCACAATAATTGCTATTTAATTTTTTGGCAGTTTTCATTCGCAGGTAAACAAAAGCTCCTTAAGCATTTTCACGAGCATTCGTAAATCTATAGAATTCAATTACTAATGGTTTTTTGATATTATAATGCACCTGAGAATATATTAATTAATTTTATTTGCTTAATACCACGCGTAAAAATTTCTCATTTTTTAAATAATATTTTCAGGTTCACGTTGATCTCAGTCGCTTTTTAATTCCCACAAGTCTTGAATAATTATTTTACCAAGTAAAATAAATGGGTTTATTGATCATAGTATTTTCCTTTACGAAAGATCTGTTCATTCCTTGATTTCAGAACAATCATAAAAAATAAAGTCTTTCCCACTAAATTCATACATTCACTGTCTAATCAATATTCCATGGAGAGATGACCGAGAATTACACATAATATATGAAATAGCCAAAAACAACGAATTCAAGAAAAATTATGTGGATAGATTTTTGAAACGAAAAAGAAAGAAATTAGTTCAAAGGCTTATTCATTACAGAAGAAACAAAAGAAGCAAAACAGTTTGCAGTCATTCCATACATTCTATATATAAGCCAAAAAATTAGAAGAATTAAAGAAGCACAAGTAATTAAAGTTAACACGGAAAATTTAAAGAAACATTTAGTTAATAACAAAATAAAATCAATAGACCCACTAGAAAATGCGTTATTTGCGAAATAAAATGTATAAATGTTTAATTGTTTATCACAAAGTAAGTACATCTTGAATATACTAGAGAAAGAAAACAGGATCACTTTGTTTTACCACTTTTTATTTAACAAATTATACGTGACTATAGTTTCGACTATCAACTAGTTTTTATCAAATATAAAGTGTTTAATATTACAGAGTCTAACATATTTATATTAAATAGTTGAATAGAGGCGTGTACATTAGGTCAACCTGGTCGTTAAGAAGGGAAATTCCCGGATTATTCTTAGCTTTAAAAATTTTCATGCCTTCCAGTAAATCCATTTTACGGCCTTTATCTGTTAAGTGGATTACCGAAAGAATGTCATTTTCAAAAGGGTGATTTGGTTCCAGTAAGTGATTTGCAAAAGTTGAATTATTATTTTTGTGACAAAATGATTTTTTATGTTCGTTTAATTTTCGTTAATTTTCGAATTAGATTGACGCATTGGTCAAGAAATTAAATTAAAATGTTTATTTTAGTTTTAAGCAGTTACTTGTAGAATTTAATTTAAATCACATTCACAAACGTATTATATATTAAGAAAATATAGATTTCTTTAATGCCCTTTTTCCTGTTTTAATGCTTTTTCCCTGCATTAATGCTTTTAAATAGTTTTTTTCTCTAAATATGGTGCATTTTTACTTGTGTATCCCGCCTCTAGTTATCAGTATTGCGAGGCGTGTGAGGTTATCGATCAAACACAAAAGGGGTTTTAAGTCGGTTTATTTGCTATTTACATATATACAAATTCTCTGTGTGTGTGTGCCTGTAGCTCTGGTGTCCTTCGCCACGTCGCCGGTCGTTCTTAACCTTCATCTGTGGCGCTGGTCCTCCGCAGTCGGCGGGGCATCCTAGATCGTCGCAGGTTTATTTTTCGATGGCCACTAGCTAAGGTAATTCCAAGTCTCTGCCGGTTGAGATGCATGCAGCCCTTTTTAACTACTGCTTGTGACAGTTCCGTCGGATTAATGACTTTAACGCCCTCTGTTGGCATGCACTTTAATCGTGAGCGCCATGCGCGGCTCTATTATTTCGTCGCCCTCTGTTGACGTGGCGTCCTACTCGCGAACCCGGGCTCCCACACACCCCCTTCGTCACTGTCCTGTTATCTCATTTGATTACTTCATATGGGCCTTCGAATGGGGGCTGCATTAATTGTCGCATTACGTCTTTGAAAACGAAAGGTTTCGTTTTGTTATGATTCGATGTCTGCGTAGTCTTGATTGTTCGGAGGATTTTCGTCAGTTGCGTCGCGTAATACTCTGGCGCTATTCCTTATTCTTATGGTTTGGCTGCTAACAGCTCTCCGGGTAGTCGCAGCATTCCTCCATAAACCATTTCTACTGCTGTTGCCTTGATATCTTCCTTCCAGGCTATTCGTACTCCAAGCAAAACGAAGGGTAGTGCGTCGATCCAAGATTATCTTTTGTGGCACAATTGTGCGGCTTTTAACTGCCTAAGGAATCTTTCTACTAGCCCATTTGCTTGCGGTAATAAGCCGTCATTCTTATTCGTTTGAAGCCCAAGAGTTCTTCCAGTCGCTGGAATAGTTGTGATTGGAACTGGCGTCCTTGGTCCGTCGTTACTCTGAGAGGTGTGCCATATATAGCTATCCAGTGCGTGACAAATACACTGACAACTGTGCTAGCTTCCATGTTCGATACCGGGATGACTTTGGGCCATCTAGTGAAATGGTCGATGAACGTTACAATGTACTTCTTCCCTCCCGTTTGTTCCGGTGGTCCGACAATGTCTATGTGGACATGGTCTAATTTTTCGGACGGTAGTCGGAATGTTCCAAATGCTTCCGTTGTTGGCTGGTGCATTGTGTCTTGTGATTTTCGTTTGCTGGCAAGCTAGGCATTGCTTGCTCCATTTTTTGCAATCTGCTCGGATTTTTGGCCATACGAATCTTTCGGCTACTAGTTTTGCTGTAGCTTTTGCTACACCTGTTTTCGTAAATTTGTTGTTACAAAGGGTGGTATAGCGTCGGTTGAGATATCGCAGTAGATGTCTGAGTTATACCCTGGAAAATGAATCTTTTTGATCTGCAGCCTTGTATTCCCTTCGCTAATCAGGTTCTTGAGCTCTTCGTCGTTCTCTTGCTCGGCTCCAATTGCCGTGAAGTCGATTCCTGCTGTCACCTGATCGATTCGGCTAAGTGTGTCGGTGACTATGTTCTCCTTCCATTTTATGTGATGAATGTCCGTTGAGAATTTACCGATATAATCGAGGTACCGGAATTGTCGTGGTGAATATTTTTCCGACTTCTGAGCGTATGTTATTGGCTTGTGGTCAGTGTAGATGGTGAAAATTCTTCCTTCTAGCATGTGCTTGTAATGTTTGATCATAGAGTAGATTGCTAGTAGTTCTCTGTCGTATGCTGCGTATTTTTGTTCGGCTGGCGACAGTTTCCTTGACATGAATGCTAACGGGGTTTCCATGTTCCGTTTTGTAACTGTTAGATTACGCCTCCTGTTGCATAATCTGATGCATCAGTAGTAACTGCGAGGATGGCATTGGGTTGTGGATGTGCTAATAATGCTGCTTTAGCGATCTCTTGCTTGCATTGGTTGAATGCTTCTTTCGCTGCTTCCGTCCATTGTATCGGTTGGTTGCCCTTCTTTTTTCCTTTTCACAGTTCGTTTAGCGGTGCTTGAGTGTTTGCTGTACCGGGAATAAAACGTTGATAATAATTGATCATTCCCAATACTTGTCGTAGTTTTTTCGCTGCCCGTGGTAGTGGAAAATCTTTAATTGCTTTCACTTTGTCGTCTAGTGGTTTCGTGCCTTCTCCGGATACCATGTATCCCAGAAAAGCAATTTCGTGCAATCCAAATTTGCATTTGGTCGGACTGATTACTATTCCATTGTCGTCTAACCATTGAAGTAGTTGTTTGAGGTGTCCGTTGTGTTCCTCTTCCGATGCTACCAAAATATCGTCGATGTATACGTAGCAGAAATCTAAATCGCGCAGGATTCCATCCATGAATCTTTGGAATGTTTGTGCTGCGTTTCGTAGACCAAATGGCATGTATGCAAATTCAAACAGTGTTGCGATGGCTGTTTTTGGTATATCGTCTTTCGCTATCTGGTGGTAAGCTCGAACTAGATTGATTGTTGAAAAGAGTTTGCATCCGTCCAGCCGTTGTGCGAAATCCTCTATGTGCGGGACAGGGTATTTGTCGGGAACCGTTCTCGCGTTGAGGGCTCTATAGTCTCCGCAGGGTCGCCATTCAGTCTTCTTGGACTGCTGCGCACTGGTGGACCGGGCGTGGTGTGTATGGCGTGCCCTGTGCCATGTTGTGTAAAAATAGGTAAATCGGATGGCTTGCAGATCCGTGGGAATTCTTGCAAAATCGTGTGTTGTTTTTCGCCATTGCCGAGGGTACTTATTCCTGCATCTCCCTTTGGTTTGATCTGGCCTGTTGCTGTGAGATTTGTCGTACCGTCACGGAGTTTTTTGTTACGGATGTCTGGCAGTAATCCATAATAGGACAAGAAATCGGCGCCTATTATTGCCTTGTGTACGTCTACTATGACAAATCGCCATGGAAATTTTCTTCGTAGGTTCAGGTCCAGATTTTAATTGATCGTGCCATACGTGTGTATGACGGCTCCGTTTGCTGCATACAGGTTGTAATCGGACGATGTTACTGTTGTGGAACCAATCGGCCCGGGATCACACATACGTGTGCTCCTGTATCGACAAGATATGGCATCTTTGATTGTTGATCGGTGATATACAGGCTCTGCGATGCGTTCGGCGAGTAGTCAGTTGCCGCCTCTTCTGACTGCCTTGGTCGTTTCCCGATTCCTCAAATTAGCAGGGGGGGCAACAGTTGCGTGCTGCCTGGCCGAATTTGAAATGGAACCAACACGTGTCAAATGTTCGTCCCTTCAACTGACTTCGGGCTCGTTCGCGATTTCGGCTGTGTGAACGAGGTCGTCATCAAAATTGTTGTGAAGGTCTGGCGTTTTCTTGCTTTCGTAGCTGGGCTTTCAATTGTGGTGCGGTTGTGTTGGCTATGGCGTCGGCTAGTTCTGCAACTTCATCTATCGATATCTTGGTTTGTGTTGCAAGTAGAGTCTTCTGAGCCATAAGGAACGTAGGAACGAGTCTAGGATGGAGGTGCCTGCTAGATGCTGCAGGTGTCGTAGGAATTACGATGGCTTCCTGTCTCCTAGTTCTTCTCGAATACTACCGTATTCGGTTTTCTTGGCTGACGCTGAGGCGTCGGATGAGTTCGGTTTTCAGCTTGTCGTATTTCCCGAGGGCGGGTGGTGTGTCAGTACATCTCGCACTTCTTTGGCAAAGCGTGGCTCCAGATTTCCAGCTACGTATCTATATTTCGTGTCGTCCGTGGTGATTCTTGCTAGTTCGAACTGGCTTTCCACCTGAGATGCTGAGTTACTCATTCAGTGAATGGTGTAATGAGAATAAGCTTGCACTTAATCTTACTAAATGCAAGGTGATCACTTTTTCCAAGCGTGTATCTATTGTGAGTTATGCGTACTCCCTTTTCGGCGAACTTCTACCACGAGTAGATTGTATTAAAGACCTTGGCATCACCTTTAATTCGAATTTATCGTTTTCTACACATATTTCTAACATTGTGGCCAAATCCTATCGGCTTTTAGGATTTGTTAAACGAAATGGTAATGAATTTCGCGACTGCCGTAACTTGATCCTGCTTTACAATGCCCTTGTTCACCCACATCTTGAATATTGCTCCCCATATATTAGGGTTGATAATGAGAAGATCGAGCAGATTCAGCAAAACATTGTGAGCAACTTAGCATACAAGTGTAACATAGTCATAAGTTACCAAAATGGACAAGATGGACAAACATCTTTAACATTACTAATCTTGTTTCTAGACGTATTAATTCTGATGTTTTACTTGTATGTAAAATTGTTTAAAACATTATAGATTGTCCTGACCTGCTCAATTTAATAGGCATTCATGTACCATCTCGTCGTTTGCGTGATACTACTACATTCAGTATCCCTTTCTAAAGGACGGATTATACCCTGCACTCGGCTGCAACAAGGTTTTTAAGGCACGCCAACACAGTCACTCATTTTGACTTTTTTGTGGACTCGATCAGTAGTTTGCGTCAATTACTTAATTAAGTCGTTATGTTCGTTTTTGTTGTACAGTAGTTTTTAATTATTTATATTGTAATTGTTATTTTAATTTTTTAAATTATTTATATTGTAATTGATATTTTAATCAGCAATTGTATTTTAAATGGCTTCCATTAATAAACATTATTATTACTGTCATCTGTCAACTGTGAATTACTGTCAACTACTCTCAACCACTTAATCCCGAACGTAATTATTTCCGTAGAATTCAGTAATCCATGCAGGTATAAATAAGACCTTCAGTCGATTATATTTCATTATTGTGTCAGTTGCCGTGCATATCTGAGTAAGTTATTTTTCATTATATTTATTTTAGTAAACGTTTTTATTTATGTTTAAAATCAATTTTATAATAAAGCTGTACTGAAGAGATTGAAATATCGAAACACGTGTCTACAGATGGTTATAAAATTGAGTATTGAATTATTTAATTGCTTTTGCTAATTTATTTTTAATTACATCAACCTAAATTCATTTCTTTTTCCAAATTACCATAGTATAGTCACTCACAAACTATTTTAACGTACATTCAATCATTTTTAGTTCATTTTACAGAAAGAAATACGTTCAAACTAGTGTTGCTTTGATAGCCTTGCTATTTTGTAACACGCAAATTACTTTTGTATTATTCAATGTCTGTCGAAGTATTAGCTAGAGAAGTAGTTGTTTCAAAAGTGATTTGTTATTGTAGTCTTAATAAGACTCATTTGTTGTAGATTTTACGAATATATTTTCGTGTTTTTTTATTTATTAGTGAATTATCTACAACGTAAAGGACTTATATATTTTATTACTGTCAACTACTGTTGACTACAGAAACTGTACAAAATAAAAGAGAAATTTAAAATGGTGAATAAATATATTTAGTTTTACCTCACTAATTGTATTTGTATATTAAATTTGAGTAACCTATTTATTATATCTCCTCTATGATCTATTAGCATTTAGGTATTAATAGACGTGACGTGTGATAGTGGTAATTTATAATTTTGGAAATTTCGGATTTTATATTCGAACATTAAATAAACAAAACGTGAGATATAATCTCAACTGTGTATAAGTTAAGTGGAATAATTGTACATTGTGCAAATAACAATATAGTGAGTGATAAATCAATTTAATATAAAACAACTGTACCTAACCTACAAATCAGCACTCATCTTAATAGAAACAATACATCCAAACAATAATTTCGTGGTTGATAGAAATACGGGAGTAGTAATTTAGTGTGACCAATTTGGCGTGCAGTACATCGCACTCAACTAACAACGACAGGGTCAGCGGTTCGATCCCCGTAGGAAGTCAATTTTATTTTTGTTGTGAATTCAAATTAAATTAGACAATGTCAACAGAATCTTTGTGCGCAGGAGCGTGTAATAAGACTGTAGGAAGAGGAAATACGTGCGAGAAATGCAACAAACTATGCCATCCGGGCTGTTTGAAAAATCATGCATGCACTTCCCCAGTTTATACAAATGTTGATCAACCTGCATTAAGTGAAAACCGACAATCATATGAGGTCTTAATAACCGAGAATAATTTATTAAAAGTTATTATCGAGGAGATGGAACACAAGAATAAAATTCTATTAGAAAACAGCGAGCTGTACAAAGATAAGATTAAATTAAATTATTAGAACAAAGATTAAACGAATTAACAGCTAAAAATAAATCGGTGTCTAGTAAATTAGCATCCACTCAGAATAATAATACTACCTTAGATCAACAGCTCAAAGTAAAGGATGTAAAAAAAAACAATGATTCAAGAGGAGCAATACCAAAAACTACTATTTCGGTATTGCATGAGGAAGAAGCCAGTAAAAAGCGAGAGAAAAAGAAATCTACAACCGAGGAACCTGAAGTGAATATCCAGCATACTGTTGACCATTCCAATCAAGAACGTGGGATTACTAGCCATAATAGAAGCAGACGCAACCCCCAAAGACAGGATGTAGTTGAGGGAACAGCAAAAGAAACTATTGGTCCTGTAAAAGCAGCAGTTCGATATGGTTTTGTGCATGCGTATTATTTAGATCCTAATCTAACAACAACTGACCTGACTAGTTATCTAAATAATCAGGGCTTTAAACAACTTAAATGCGAACAATTAAAATCTAAGTACCCAGAAGAGTATTCTTCTTTTAAAATAGGAGTACCAATAAATAGGTTTCAAGAGCTTAAAAATCCTGAAATCTGGCCTGAGAATGTAAAAATTAATAATTTTTTACATCGTCT
Source organism: Ontholestes murinus (assembly GCA_963969525.1). Taxonomy (NCBI): domain Eukaryota; kingdom Metazoa; phylum Arthropoda; class Insecta; order Coleoptera; family Staphylinidae; genus Ontholestes; species Ontholestes murinus. Next base: position 135,655 of record CAXAKX010001171.1, on the reverse strand, counting down.
TGCTCACAATCACCAAACATCGTAAATATATTTTTATTAAATATTCAATCATTAAGAAATAAATTTCTTGAACTTGAAGCCTTGATTGAAGATAGAATGTTTTCTTATTTATTAATTAATGAACATTGGTTATCACAAGATGAATGTTCAGTTTCTAAAGTAAATAAGTTATCTGCAAAAGCATTTTATGCCCGTTCATTAGGTAATTATGGAGGGACTATAATTTTTGCCCCCGATGACACTACCAATAAAGAATTTAATGCAATTACAGATAACTTATCTACGGAGAGATCGTGTGAGATGTGTTTGTTATATAATGATAATATAAACATGTATATAATTAACATATATCGTCCACCATCAGGTGACTTTAATATATTTTTAAATAATATAATGTCTCTGTTAGATAAATTAAATTATCTAAATAGTCACATAGTATTAGGCGGCGATTTTAATATTCATTTCAACACAAACGATGTTAATGAAAAATATCTAATAGATTGTCTAACCACATATGGTCTTGTAAAATGCGTTTATGTTAACACAAGAAAACAATATTGTTTAGATAATTTCTTTACTAATATTGATAGTGAATATTTTAGTGTAGAGACTTTAGATACGGCACTTTCAGATCATTTAGGTGTCGTATTAAGTGTAAATTTACCACGAGTAATTAATCATCCCAACAAAAGCATACTCAGACCGATTACTGGACTGGGTAAAATAACATTTTATAATTTTATTTACAATACAGAATGGGATTTTATTTCTAGTAAATCAATAGGTATTCAAGAAAAATGTGACTTATTACATAAAATTTTAGGCAAATATGTAGATTTATCATTTCCCATTAAAACAAAAATAAACAAAATAAGAAAACATGCGTGTTGGTTCGATAAAAACTTAATTGATATGCGGGAGAGAATGAGATTTATTGACGAATGCTATAGAAGACAACCTACGCCAAACAGCAAAGCATTAAAAGATGATTATCGCAAAAAATATAGAGTTGCAATATCTCAAAATATTATAAATACAAATAATAAATTTATAAACAATTCAAGTAATAAAAATCGCGCGGCTTGGAAAATTTTAAATTCTTACAGATTACAATCTAAAACACAAAATAAATGTAATATAACATGTGATGAATTTAACGAATTTTTTGTTAATATAACTGATGATATATTGAAGAATTCTAATGCACCTATGCAAAATACTATAAATGATGTAGTAACAGAAACTTTTAAATTCAAAGAAATTACATACATTAAGGTATTGGAAGCAATAAATAATTTAAAGAATACTCGCAGTTCTGACATATATGGCATTACTGTTGAAATGATTAAAAGCGTAAAATATTTAATAGTATCACCCCTAACCAAACTGTTTAATGATGTTGTAAAATCGGGAATATATCCGCAGGCCTTAAAAATTGCAACAGTCGTTCCCATTTATAAAAAAGGTGACCAAAACGATAAAAATAATTATAGACCAATATCACTACTTCCAATCCTGTCAAAAATTATTGAGGCTATATTAAAGGACCAAATTATCGAATATTTTGACAACTAACATATCAGCTCTTCCATACTAACCAATTTGGTTTTCGGTCGGGTATGTCTACGACTGAAGCTTTGGTGTCCATAACTGAAACAATAACAAACAGTTATGAGAATAAAGAATTTTGTGTGGGCTCCTTTATTGACCTTTCTAAAGCCTTTGACTGTGTGTCACATGAAATATTAATTACTAAATTAAAAACCTATGGTTTTGATGACCTCAGTCTAAATTTAATGGTATCTTATTTAAAAGAGAGACAGCAAATTGTCGCAGTAAAAGAAAACAGATCTGGTGTACTTAATTTAAAGGCTGGTGTTCCTCAAGGTTCTATGTTAGGCCCAGTACTTTTTATTATTTACATCAATGATTTACCAAAATATGTTCAGTCAACAAAAACACTTCTCTTTGCTGATGATACCACCATTTTAAATAGTGAATCAGATGTAGATATCGCGGAAACCAAAAACACTCAATCTTTGAAGCATGTGTCGTTATGGTGCAAGGAAAATAGACTAGTACTTAATGAATCGAAGACAAAAAAGTTAGTTTTCACACTGAGAGCTCATGAGGCCGAATGCAATGATAGTGCAAACTTTCTTGGAGTTCATCTTGATTGCAGCCTAAAATGGGACAAACACGGTGACACTTTAGCAAAAACCCTTTCAAAAAATATATTTTGTTTACGAGGAATGTCAAAAAGAGTTGGTCATGCTCAATTAATAACTGCATACCATGCACTATTCGAATCAAAATTACGGTACGGAGTGGTTGTTTGGGGACATTCTTACTCTAGGCACCGTATATTTAGTTTACAACGTCGAGCACTGAGAATTCTTACAGGTTTGTCTTATACATGCGACTGCAAAGATGCTTTCAAAAAAGAAAATATCCTAACGTTCCCCGCCATATACATCTTTGAATGCTTAGTCTATGTACGAACTCATATCAATGACTATGTGACACGTGAACATAAGCACTACTCAAGGACAAAATGTGAACTTACGTATAGATATCTAAGACTGGAAAAGTCGAAAAATGGTCCAAATTACTATGGGGTAAAATTCTTCAATAAATTAACTGAAACCACACGAAATTTGGAAATTAATTTATTTAAAAGAAAAATTAAAGAATACCTTATAAATAAGGTACCATATACCATTAATGATTTTTTGCAATACAGTGATGTAATATAGTAATTAAATGGAAAATATCACCCTATTTTAAATATCGTTTTTAATTATTTATTATTATTTATTATTTTATTAACCTTTTAAATTATTTTTACTTTGTCCGTATTTGTATTTACTTCTTAACATTTATTTTAATTTTATTTATATGTTTCATTGTTATTTTTATTATATTTTATATATAGTTCTTAAATGTATTTTAAATAAACTATTTATTAGATTCATTCTACCATTTTAATTTAAAATTTTAACATTAATTTTTATTATTATTTTTTATTAAATTTTATTTATTTCCAATCCGCGGTAATATTATTTATTTGTGATTGTATTATTTAGAAATTTATTATATATAATCTTGCTTGCTATTTTAAATATAGTTTAATTATGGCATGTCAATAAATCTCATTCTCTAATTAGTTCGTTATTGTATGTATGTATAAAACTTATCATTTAAAAAATTATTATTTGTAAGTAGTAGTGGTATGTGCCTCACTGTTGTAGCTACCTTGGTTCATGTTTTTTGACTTATGTAAAACATTTTTGTTCCTTACATCAAATAAACATTATTATTATTATTATTATTATTATTAGCTTTATTCTGAAAATTTCTTTAATGCCCTTTTTCCTGTTTTAATGCTTTTTCCATGTATTAATGCTTTTAAATGCTTTTTTTAAAAATGGTGCAATTTTAAGTGCTTGTTTTTACATTTTTTAAGCATTTTTAACCCTTCTCTAGTTATCAGTATTATTTATTATCTTATATTTAAAATACATTATTTGTTATCTTTTATCTCTAAGCTTTTATTTATTTATCATTTATTACATGTTATTTGTCGTCATCTGGCATCTATCAACTGTGAACTACTGTCAACCAGTGCCAACCTCTGTCAACTACTGTCAACTGTTGTCAACTACTGCCAACTGCTGTCAACTACTGTCAACCATTGTCAACTACTGTCAACTATTGTCAACTACTGACAACTATTGTCAACGACTGTCATCCACTGTCACCCACTGTCTACTAATGTCATCGATCATCTATTAGCTTTATTCTGAAAATTATTATCAGTATTATTTATTATCTGATATTTAATAGTTATTCATGTACCAAGTCAGTGAAGTAATTCTTTATTGAACGAGTCTGAGATTATGAGCCGAGTGAGCGAAGAGAACGAGGCGAGTAACAGGCGAGTTCGATAAAGACACTTTACTGACGTGGTGCATACAAACTTTTATCGCCAACCGTAAACATATACAATTTAAAAAAATTAACATAACAAACTTGACACATTTTATTCTGACAAAATATGTCAAGTTTGATATGTTAATATTTCAATCTTGTTTTAAAAAGTTTTCATACAATAACTTCATCAAGTAGATTTCATCCGGTGCAATTTGTAAAAATTTTCCTTTTTGCTTTTTTCCATTATTTTTTAACAATTAATTATCAATTAAATTTTCACTGTTGGAGCCTAGACAGCGAGACACACGATTTCTGTTAAATGTCATATAGTCATGGCTATGTCGATAAACATTTGCGGCAGGTAAAATACTTCATTTACAGTTAAATAAATTGTTTGTATACTTCCGGAAATCACTAGGGTAGTGTATTGTTTTACTGACGGTTGGCGATAAAATATATTATATGTTGACTTTTGTCTCTAAGCTTTTATTTATTTATCATTTATTACGTGTTATTTGTGGTCTTCTGTCAACTGTGAACCACTATCAATTACTGTGAACTACTGTCGACCACTATCAACTACTGTCAACTACTGTCAACTACTGCCAATCACTGTCAACCACTGACAATTAGTGTCAACTACTGTCAACTATTGACAACTAATGTAAACTATTGTCAACCATAGTCAACGACTGCCAATCACTGTCAACTACTGTCAACCACTGTCAGATATAGTCAACAACTGTCAACTACTCTAGAAATATTCAGCAATTTTCTATTGGTAATATTAATTTTTCAGTATTTTTCTTCCAGATATTTGTAATTTTTTAGTATTTTTAAAATTGCTCATCTGTTTTACCTCGATATTAATCTTGTCGAAATTGTTAATAAAATTTTCTTCTAGATTGGTAAATTTTTTGTAAATTTTCTTCAAGATATTTTAAATTTTTCGTGAATTTAAATTCATTATTTTTGAATTTTCAGGATATTTTAAACTTTATATAAAGATTTTGTATCAAACAAAAAAATTACCCATATTAACAATAAACTAAATTTTTCTACAGGAACTGTATAAAATTAAAAAAAAATAGTGAATAAATAAATATATTTAGTTTAACCTCACTGATTGTATTTATATATTAAATTTCGGTAACTTATTTATTATATCTCCTCTATCATCTATTAGCTTTATTCTAAAAAAAATTATCAGTATTATTTATTATCTTATTTAAAATATATTATTTCTTATCTTTTATCTCTAAGCTTTTATTTATTTGTCATTTATTACGTGTATTTGTTGTCATTTATTACGTGTTATTTGTCGTTCGTTACTTCTGTCAACAACTATTGTCAACTACTGTCATCCACTGTCAACTACTGTCATCCATCATCTATTAGCTTTATTCTGAAAATTGTTATCAGTATTATTTCTTATCTGATATTTAATAGTTATTTATGTACCAAGTCAGTAAAGTGATTCTTTATTGAACCAATCTGAGATTATGAGCCGAGTGAGCGAAGGCGAGTAACAGGGGAGTTCGATAAAGACACTTTACTGAGGTGGTGCATATAAAATTTTATCACCAACCATAAACATTATTAATTAAAGAAAAATTAACATATCTCCCCCATGTGTGCTCACCTTGACGTGGTGGGGGAGCTTTCACTAAAGGGTACGATGCCCTGCTCTGACTGACTGTAAAGCCACCAGGCAGGTTATATCTGTAACTTACCGCTGTACAATAAAAAACTCCTCAAGCCAAGGTGTAACAGCATATGCCGAAGGCTGCATGGCTAAGGGGAAGCTTAGTCTTAGTATTCGAACTCCGGATACCAGGCGACCTCCGGTTTCAAATAGCCTTCCTGTGGCATGCGGAGCTCTGCTGCAGGTGACCGTTTATTTTCCTAGCTTCTCGTGATATGAACCAAGAACAAACAAATAAGGGCTCGTCCCCCTCAAAGGACACAACTCCGGCGATGGAGTGTGAAATCCTTGCCACGGGAGAGGACTTAGTGCCTGAGACCAACAGGGAGGAACTACTCCTAGCCAGCAGTGGAGAAGAGGCTGGACAAAAGTCCTTGGGATTCACAAGCGACCTGGGTAGATCGGGATCACCTGCCGCAAAGAAGCTACGGTAACGTGGCTGAAGTCGCATCAGGATGAGATCGTCCCCTGGGAAGGTGCAGCCCTAAATGTCGTTTGAGAGGAGGAAATGCTGAAACGATATCCTAGTGGGATATTTTCCAAGTAGTCAGGAGTACAGGGAGGACCGCATCCTGCAACTAATTGCAGTCCAAAATGGGTGCGATGCCTCTAACTGGATGGTCTTAAGAAGGGTGAAAGCTGGACCCACTCAAGAGATTACCTTCTCCGTGTATGCTCTGTCCATGGTGAAATTATAAAAACCCAATTACCACGTTGGGTATTGATAAAAAATTGGCGTGTACTCCCAGAGCCCTCCGTGTCGGACCATAAAACGATCGCGTTCGATATATACGCTGGGAGTACGGAAATAGCAGAGTGCAGAGTGCCACGAAAAACGGACTGGACATTATATAACGAGTCCGAACTTCAAGGCCTCCAATATAACATCGCTACCATAGAGGAGTTAGAACAGGCCTCACTATACCTAAGCTAAGCCTATGAGAAAAACTGTCCGGTAAAGAAGGTAAACTTCTCGAGAAACGTTCCTTGGTGGAACAAGGAATTGGATCGACTCAGGACTTCCGCTCGGAAATCCTTCAACAGAGCCAAGAAAACAGGCAACTGGTCAGCCTACAGACAGGCTCTGACTGAATTCAATAAGCAACTGAGGGAGTCTAAACGAAAGGCCTGGAAGACCTACTGCGAGAGACTCCGGAAGGCCATTTGGTGGGTCCATTCCTACCAATCCACTGGTTGGGAAAAATGAAATGCCCTCACGTCTTGCGAAAATTGGGCTGGTGCTCCGTCTTGTTAAAAACACACACTGTTTCTTATAAGTTAGGGTATAATAGCTAACGTTCCAGGTAATTCAATTTGCAAGAAGTACAAATACAATACAGACCTACTGAGATGGCCCTCGAAGAAATGTGGACCTACTACATGGTTTCCAAAAATTCCGCCCCAGACATTCGATGCTGATGATCAACTTATCTCATAACATGCGGATTATCAGTTAAATAATAGTGAAAATTGTGCCTATTGACAGATCCGTTGTTATAGGATGACGCCTCATCCGTGAATAAAATATATTGGAAAATCCTCCTGTATTTTCTGTCTTACCCAGATACAAAATTCGAAAGCTGAATATGATATGCATGATATCGATTTTTCTTCAGAATGCTTTGTACTGACCTCTCGCTTATGCCAGTTCCTTCACCAATGTCTTTTTGGTTCACGTTGGGATGCTTAGTTGCTGTTAATAGCACTTTCCTCGTTGATTATAGGCTTTCTTCTTTTGTTTTTTGTAATTCACACTTCCCATTTCAATAAATCTATTGAGTAAGTTCCTAAAACATTTTTCCGCCGGATGTCTTCTGCCGAGATAACGTGTGGTGTAATGTTTGCCGCCAATAAACAATTTCCAGCAGCCTCCCTTAATACAAAAATCATATCGACTAGTTCGTCCTTTTTGAGATCCATGATGATAATTTGCTATCTACCTTTACCGCGAAACGGAGAGAATCACTTTGCAGAAAATATGAGAGAGATTTAACTAATTGTTTAATTGACAGATGCCTTTTTTTCAGTCATGGCTATCTATTCCAAAATAAATTCGCATTCAAGGACCGTTAATATAAATATAAATTCTTTTATATCTTGAAAAATATCACTTTTAGGTATAGGGTATGCTTAATATTTTTTGTAGAAAATTAGATGCAGAATAATACAGGGTATCCCGTTAATGCGGGGAATTGGCTGGACCATAGATTTCTGAGGTCAAAATATGGCGATTTAACGCAACTTATCTATATCCAAAAATTTACGGTTAAGCCGGAATTTAGCTTCAAAGTTTAAAATTTTTTTATTTCTTTTGTTTATAACAATTGAACGCTTTATCTGATTTGAACGAAATTTATTTTTAATAACTACCATAGTATAATACATCATTTCAGTTATTATGACTATTATTGGTTAACAAGGAGTATAAGAAACAGTAGTACCACCACTTAAAAACTAAAATATTTTTTTATTGGTGGATCTAATAAAAACTACCAAAATACTACTTGAAAGAACATTTAATTTAAAAACTTTTTTATCTCTTAATAATATTTCATATCTTTTACGGTTTTTCCACAAAAAAATAAAATATATATTTTTTATCTAGTAAAAACAAAATCTAGTTTTTCATCGAATCGAAAATAAATGTTTTTCGTGGCCGTCTTTGTTTAAAAAATGTAAATTATGTATAATAATAATTATTTAGTGCCTTTTAACAATTAATTTTTAACTTTATTATAGTTCATAAATATTCATATTTGGAACAAACAGATATCTTGTTTGTATTAGGATTTTGCAAAAAAAATTGTTTGAAAAGTGTTAGATGTTTTTTTGATTTATTTTATTAATTGATATTATTTAATTTTTATTTAATTGAGAAAGTTTATTTACTTTATTTAATTAATTAATGAGTGCATGATGAGTATACTATATTCATATTTTATTTTTTTGTGCAAAAACCGTACAAGATATCAAAAAGAGTCAAAAAAGTTTTTAAATCTAATGCCCTTTCAAGTGGATTTTTTTGGATTTTATTGGATGCACCAATAAAAAAATATTTTAGTTTTTAAGTGGTGGTACTACTGTTTTTTATACTTCCTGTCAATCACTAATGGCCACAATAACTGAAATGATGTATGATATTATGGTACTTATTAATAATAAATTTCATTGAAATCAAAGAAAGCGTTCAATTGTTATAAACAAAATAAATAAAAAAATTTAAAACTTTGAAGCCAAATTCCGGCTTAACCGTAAATTTTTGAATATAGATAAGTTGCGTTAAATCGTCATATTTTGACCCCAGGAATCTACGGTCCAGCCATTTCCCCGCATTAACGGGACACCCTGTATAAAATTTAAAAAATATATGATTCTATTTAAAAAAAGAGTTACGACAATTTAAAATTTTAGAAAATGGCGTGTCTGATACAAAGGCAGGGTTCCTCAAAAGTGAAAATTTTTAACACTTGTACATAAACAGTACTATCAGTTAAATAATGGTGAAAATTGTGCCTATTGACAGATCCGTTGTTATGGGATGACGCCTCATCCGTGAATAAAATATATTGGAAAATCCTCCTGTATTTTCTGTCTTACCCAGATACAAAATTCGAAAGCTGAATATGATATGCATGATATCGATTTTCTTCAGAATGCTTTGTACTGACCTCTCGCTTATGCCAGTTCCTTCACCAATGTCTTTTTGGTTCACGTTGGGATGCTTAGTTGCTGTTAATAGCACTTTCCTCGTTGATTATAGGCTTTCTTCTTTTGTTTTTTGTAATTCACACTTCCCATTTCAATCAATCTATTGAGTGAGTTCCTAAAACATTTTTCCGCCGGATGTCTTCTGCCGAGATAACGTGTGGTGTAATGTTTGCCGCCAATAAACAATTTCCAGCAGCCTCCCTTAATACAAAAATCATATCGACTAGTTCGTCCTTTTTGAAATCCATGATGATAATTTGCTATCTACCTTTACCGCGAAACGGAGAGAATCACTTTGCAGAAAATATGAGAGAGATTTAACTAATTGTTTAATTGACAGATGCATTTTTTTCAGTCATGGCTAACTATTCCAAAATAAATTCGCATTCAAGGACCGTTAATATAAATATAAATTCTTTTATATCTTGAAAAATATCACTTTTAGGTATAGGGCATGCTTAATATTTTTTGTAGAAAATTAGATGCAGAATAATATAAAATTTAAAAAAATATATGATTCTATTTAAAATAAGAGTTACGACAATTTAAAATTTTAGAAAATGGCGTGTCTGATACAAAGGCAGGGTTCCTCAAAAGTGAAAATTTTTAACACTGGTACATAAACAGTACTTATGACCAATCATAGGGAAAAGAAAATTTCTTAAATTTTAAATAGAATATCAGAATAATTTTTTTGTGAACTGCTTTTTACATTTTTTTCAGAAAAACGTCAATAATTTGGAAATGCCATATCGAAATTGAAAACCAAAAATAGGTTCAAGTAATAAAATATTATCCAAATTGGAAAATGAAAAAATATACAGGGTGTTCCTTCAAAAAAAAGTTTGCTTTTGTTATACCGCAAAATTGGGACACCCTGTATACTTGAATTTTATGGCATAGAGATTTCTAAATCAATAAATTTTTATACGAAACATTTTTTTCTATCTCTCACGAGAAAGGCGCTAGGTAAGCCCGACATACTGTTGCAGGACCCTGTATACCGTGTGTCCCGTTTGAAGACGCATCATAGGGAATTCCCATGTAAAATTTTCAATTGCAGTTTATATCTCTATTATTGAACGAAAATTATCAAAATAAAATTAGAATGATTCCTTGATCTACTAAGATTATTTTGGAGGTTTTATTTTTGGTTCATCTTTAGTTTTAATCGAAATATAGCTTAAAAAGTGCGAAGAAATATTCGATAATAAAATCCTCAAAATAGTAGTTGCTATGAAATATCAGTGTCATCTAAATTGATTAAGCCACAAACAAATAATTCCATTCAAAATAAGTGTTTACACCACAAAGAAAAAGTTTAGATCATCAAATTGAGTTTTGACGGACATTTTAGTATAAATTTTAAAACCTGTCCAGTGCCGTGTCAATTAACAATTATTAGAATTTATTAGAAATTTGAGGATAATGGTTGTGTAAACGATGAGCATATTGTTAGGAATAAAGGGAGACAATCTGAAGAAACTGTAAACATTCTTCATATTGTAACATCAAGAAGTGAATATCCACAAAAACTTAATGTATGGAGATGAATTTTAAAAATAGCGTTGTTAGTTTTATTTTTATTGTAAGCAAATTAAAGTATTTATAGGTTTCACTTTATGTTTATTCTTTACATAGCATTCTATCTAAGTTTATAATAGTATAATAATTATAATTTAACTGGATGCGGTTTTGAAATTTTGTACAAAATAAATGAGAAATACTAAAAAGAGTTTTATTCTGTTTCGGGCAATTGTACCTTTTTGTTAACTAGTTTCAACAAGAATAATGGATTTGTGCCTTTGAACTCGCCATCTGTAATTTTAGATGTTATACACTACCTTTTCTGAACTTTTCCTTCTGTGTTGTAAGCACTCATTTTAAAATTAATTATTTATTTGTAGGTTATACAATTTAGATGACAAGCACTGACTTCTCACAGCAACTACTATTTTGAGGATCTTATTATCAAATATTTGCTTACACATTTTAAGGTATATTTTGACTAAAAATGAAGATGAAACAAAAATAAAAGCTCCAAAATATCTTTAGTAGGTAAAGGAATCATTCTAATTTTATTCTGATCATTTTCATTCATTAATAGAGATACAAACTGCAATTGAAAATTTTACATGGGAATTCTCTATGATGCGTCTTCAAACGGGACACACGGTATATATTTATACATATATTTAGGATGTCCAGGAAGTAAGGACGGATTTGAATTTGGCGCCATTTTGCCATATGACATTTGGCAGTCGTGCTCGTTTCATGTTTGTTATTTGCGATCCTTCCCATTACCAGTCTGGTAGCTTTTGTTTGGCGAGGATTGTAGTTTGATATTTATTTTCTCCATGGAGCAGATAACAATAAAACTAGGTATTCAAGTGATAAAAAGTCACCGTGAACGGCGACAGTTACAGAAACATGCTTTCTGATTGGTTTTTCGCAGTTGTGGTTGAAAATGCTGATTTTTGGTTTCAACAAGATGGTGCGAAATACCGCACATCCCACTAAACGATTGCTCTGCTGAAAAGTCCCCCAAAAAATTATCTCTCTGCGTGACAAGCAGGAATGGCCTGCCAGATCTTGCAATCTTAGGCCTTGTGACATGTTTTGTGGGGATAATAAATAAAAATAAACAAGTATATAATATATACAGGGTGTCCCGTTAATGTGGGGAAATGGCTGGACCATAGATTCCTGGGGTCAAAATATGACGACTTAATGCAACTTATCTATATCCAAAAATTTACGGTTAAGCCGGAATTTATCTTCAAAGTTCCAAAATTTTATATTTCTTTTGTTTATAACAATTGAACGCTTCATTCGATTTGATTGAAATTTATTATCAATAACTACCACAATATAATACATCATTTCAGTTATTATGGCCATTATTGGTTAACAAGAAGTATAAAAAAACAGTAGTACTACCACTTAAAAACTAAAATATTTTTTTAGTGGTGCATCCAATGAAAACTAAAAAAATACCTTTTAAAAGACCATTTAATTTAAAAACGTTTTTGCCTCTTAATAATATTTGATATCTTTTACGGTTTTCCTACAAAAAAAATAAAATATATATATCTTTTCATCTAATAAAAACAAAATCTAATTTTCCATCGAATCGAAAATAAATGTTTTTCGTGGCGGTCTTTCTTTAAAAAATGTAAATTATGTATAATAATAATTATTTAGTGTCCCATTAATGTGGGGAAATGGCTGGACCATAGATTCCACGGGTTAAAATATGACGATTTAACGCAACTTATTTATATTCAAAACTTTACGGTTAAGCAGGAATTTGTCTTCAAAGTTCCAAAAGAATTTATTTCTTTTGTTTATAACAATTGAACAATTTATTTGAATTGAATGAAATTTACTATTAATAACTACCATAATATAATAAATCATTCCAGTTATTATGGAAATGATTGTTAGACAGGAATTATAAAAAACAGGATTACCACCACTTAAAATCTAAAATATTTTTTTATTGATGCATCCAATAAAATCTAAAAAAATACCAAAGGGCATTTGATTTAAAAACTTTATTGTCTCTAGTATTTCATACCTTGTACGGTTTTTGCACAAAAAATAAAATATGAATAGAGTATACTCATTATGCACTCATTCATAAGAAAATAAATTTACTCAATTGAATAAAAATTAAATAATAATAATTAATCAAATGAATCGAAACAACATCTAACACTTTTCAAACAATTTCCTTCGCAAAATCCTAATACAAGCAAGATATCTGTTTGCTCCAAATATGAATATTTATGAACTATAATAAAGTTAAAAATTTAATTATTAAAAGACACTAAATAATAATTATTATACATAATTTACATTTTTTAAACAAAGACAGTCACGAAAAACATTTATTTTCGATTCGATGGAAAACTAGATTTTGTTTTTATTAGATAAAAAATATATATTTTATTTTTTTGTGGGAAAACCGTAAAAGATATCAAATATTATTAAGAGACAAAAAAGTTTTTAAATTAAATGGTCTTTTAAATAGTATTTTAGTTTTCATTTGATGCAGCAATAAAAAAATATTTTAGTTTTTAAGTGGTGGTACTACTGTTTTTTATACTTCATGTTAACCAATAATGGCCATAATAACTGAAATGATGTATTATATTGTGGTAGTTATTAATAATAAATTTCATTCAAATCGAATGAAGCGTTCAATTGCTATAAACAAAAGAAATAAAAATTTTTGGAACTTTGAAGATAAATTCCGGCTTAACCGTATATTTTTGGATATAGATAAGTTGCGTTAAATCGTCATATTTTGACCCCAGGAATCTATGATCCAGCCATTTCCCCACATTAACGGGACACCCTGTATATACGTTGTCCCCTGAAATTTTGAATATGAGTAATGTGTTTGTATTGCATCTCAATTATTACTATTGGTTGCCATGATTGTTGCTGCAAATTAAAGTCAATTTGACTTATATAGCTTCAAAATGGGAATTTTTTGATCGTTTGGAATATTGCTTGGCTCAACAAGATGTTTTCGAACATTTAATAAGATGAACATTGTAGTTATTTGTTATTCGTTACATCAGAATTGTGATTGTAAAAATAGTAAAATATCATGTAAATATGTTTCATTTTGTTTCAATATGTCTTTACATTTATACATTTCTAATACTTCTAACATGTTTAATCTGAAACTACTTCATTGTTTTACTAATTTTATATTGTGAAGTGAGAATTGATGTCCGGTTTGGAAATTATGGAAAGCTATTGCTGATTTGTCTGGATTTTGATTTTTTAAATGACAACTGTTGAATCTTTTAATTAAATTTCTTTGGGTTTGACCAATGTATAATTTATTGCAATTATTACAATTAATTGAATATATACCAGATTTTTGTAGATTATTACTTTCCCTATATAGTATATATAGGGGGAGTATTGTTTTCGTGTTTTTTTTTTCAATTTTTTTCAATATCCGTTTTGAGTCCATTGCAATGATTTCTGGGGAAAAAAAATCTGTGTCTCTCTGTGTGTGTGTGTGTGTGTGTGTGTGTGTGTGTGTGTCTGTCTGTCTGTCGGTGGGCGCTGTATCTCAAAAACGAATGATCCGATTTAGATGAAACTTTAAACTTAAGGTTTCATCGTTAAAAACTGGAGCTGAAAAGCTTTTGGTAAATATTCATAAACCGGAAGTGGATGTTTACTCAAGACATTTTTTTGTTTTTTACTGATATTTTTCTAATTATAAAAGCTATTACAAAACTTTTCAAATAAAAGTTAAAGTTAATGAAAAACTGAACAACTTTTATTAAAACATGTTTCTCATAAAATTCTTAACTTTTGAGAAAAAAATTAAAAATTGAAAATTTTGACATTTTTTGCCAATTTCTAATAAACTATTGTAGTTACATGAAATTTATACACGTTGTCCCCTGAAATTTTGAATACGGGCATTTAAATTCGTTACTTGTTACTTAGTTACCACGCTCGTGACGTATTTTAATGAACTGACCAACGGGAAATAATCAGTAATTTCTAATTTGTAATAAAATAGGGAATTAAAATGAAACATATTTACACAATCTGACGTAAAAAATAACTACAATGTTAATCTTATTCAACGTTCGAAAACATCTCTTTATTGAGCCAAACAATATCCCAGACGATCATAAAATTCATGTTAACATTTTGAAACTATGTAAGTCAAATTGACATGCATATTGCAGCAAGAACCATAGCAACCAATAATAATAATCGAGATACAATACACACATTACATTACCCATATTCAAAATGTCAGGGGACAACGTGTATAACAAATAATTGTAGAGAATTAAAAAGTGAACAAATCATTAAGAATAACATTTTTGCGCAAACCCATAGTTTTTGAGAAAATATAGGGAAAGTACTATGATGGCCACATCACCATTTTTGATTTTGGTAAAGGTGTTATTTAAATAATATTTTAATTTTGTGTCACGGCAATACGCGGCTGTTAGGTTAAATTTATTGAATATTTTATTTATTTTGTGGCAAATGGTATATAAATTTCGCATATTTTCTGTTATTGGTTTCTTTTGGCGTATTGAGTTTTGTGCTTTGTTTAATTTTGTGATTAATTTGAGTCTATTGATGAGTTTATTTATTGTATCTTTATTGTAACCTAGTGATTGTGCAATTTTTTTATGAATGTTAATTCTTTTGTCCTGTTTTCATTTGATAATCGTACTGTTAAATGCTGCTAGTTTGTGTTTAATGGGTGATGTTGATGATGCGTGAATGTAGTTATATATATATATATATATATATATATATATATATATATATACACGTTGTCCCCTGAAATTTTGAATACGGGCAACCAAATAAGTGTTCTAATTGTAAATTACCTAATGTTATAATTCCGTTTCATCAAGAGTGCAGTGAACAAAGTATGTATCGTTCAGGCTAAGTATGCTTCGACACTAGTTCGACCAAGTTGAGATTGTCTATAAAAATTTGGAGTCTAGGTTTACGTACTTTATAATCAACTATGTTATAAGTGTTTACACCGACTATATCTAAGCGTCTTATGTCTTTTCAAACTTGTGCGAGATTCCTACGTCCGAATTTGCCCTCCTCCTTTTAGGAAACACCACGAACGACCACGTGGTCCTTCCGCCCGCGCCGTGTGTTTTGTGTATCTGTGTGTGTGTAGATGAGTTTGTCACTTTAAAGTATGGCCCCGTCACTCTAAAGCACCATTAATTGTATCCCAATGGTGAATGGTACCGGTCACCTATCCAACTACTGACGCGAACCAACGTTGCTGCACGTCAGTTCGGGGCCGGAACCGAATGCGCCACCACCGGCGTGTATAAACTTTTTAATTTAGTAATTTCGAAGCTTTTGTTTCCGCCATATCAAATATAATTTATAAATCTATTGCAGGCGTTAACACTTATTAAAATAAAAAATAAATCAAAATAATTAATTCAACATTTAATAGCTATTATTATTGGGCTTATTGTGCTATTTATCAACATACAGCAAATGTAACAACTTTAATAAATTTAAACATCTGGATGAACTTACATGCAAGCACAATTAAAACCAATAATTCAAACCACAATCGTTTTATGACTACGGGTTCAATAAGAAAAAATCGAAATATAACACGTGCAATACAAGCATACTGCAAATTTAAATTAAGAATGTATCGAGTTGACAATTCTTGTGTGAAATTGATACTTCACAAGTTCTGGAAGGTAGAATACATAAACATCTTTTTGAAAACTCGTAAATATAATTTCCTCAGAATTACAATTACGTGTCCGTGTTTTACGACCACTTAGTCAAGATATGGGTTTAATGTTTAGCGATCGTTTTCGCTCGTGCTATGATTTACGTTTATAGCGTCGAAGAACGCACACTATAGGTGACGCTGCAGCTTAATAAATAAAAATCCAAAGTATGCTATATTTAATAATACACGTATTCAAAATTTGTTTTCTAAAAGGTATGGTATTTAGCTGTTTTGAGTTATTTACAGATTATTAAACTAATTGAATTAAATACTAATTCGGTAGATACTTTGTTCACTGCACTTATGATGAAAAGAAATTATAAGATTAGGTACTTTTAAATTATAACACTTGCGTAATTATATTTTAATCTATGGTATTTTGTGAACTACCCATTGCTCCTATTAATAATTTGCATAAATTCCGCATTATTGATATAATCCAAACGAGACAATTTTTCAAAATGTGCAGCTGCCAGTGCGGATATTGGCATATTCTAGAAATGTTTATCATCGTTTGGTAAAATATTTAAATATTTGGGGAATGTTCTTCTTCTTAAAACTGGTGCAGTATCCGAAAAGATATTGTCTCTAATGTAACCCCATAAGAAGAAAAAAAGAGATTTAGATGTGGGGATCTAGGGGGCATCGGTTTGAAACTTTAGTTAAAATCCACCGTACACCAAAATTGTTATTTAAAAATTGAATATTTACTTGCGCGTTATGTGGCACCATCCTGATAAAACACGATTGTGCTCAACACTGCTATTGAGAATTCACAAAATATTCTTTGATAGCAGAGCATAATATTATTCTTGATTGTCGTCAATAATAAAAGGACTTACTCGTACTAGCATGTCTCATAAAATACTATACAATACGTTAACACTAAATCGTCTTTACAAATTATTTTCCACAATAACATTATTATTTGCTCGGCTGCAATGGCGATGTTTTTTCTATTAAATCAACCATTTTTTCCTAAAGTGCATTCTTCTGACCAAAGAACCCGACAATAATAAATAGGATCTTCTCTTAAC
Organism: Ontholestes murinus; assembly: GCA_963969525.1. Classification (NCBI taxonomy): domain Eukaryota; kingdom Metazoa; phylum Arthropoda; class Insecta; order Coleoptera; family Staphylinidae; genus Ontholestes; species Ontholestes murinus. The sequence continues at coordinate 117,981 of CAXAKX010001171.1, read as the reverse complement.
TTAACTTAACTAATAAAGTAAGTACAAAATTGAATCCTCCGTTGAGGCTTATTGTCATAAACAACGAGTAGTTTTCTTGGTATGTATGTAAAATATTTCTTAAGTATATGGTGAATTATGTACTAAGACATTTCTAGATTATGAGTAATTTATCGGGTAGACGTGACAGGTTTTTTCTTAATCTTCATGTAAAACATTTAATTCCAAATCTTCATTTTGTACTACATGAGCTACGAACCTGTCTTTCAAATTTGTAAAATGTTACATTGTATAAAATCATTCTAAAATTAAACACAAAATAATACATTAATTAAATTTGTAAATTTGTAATAATAAAATTAAATGACACAAATAAATCAAGTTCAAACATATTTAAAATATACACATTAAAATCAGAAAACATTTAAAACACAAACTCTTCGATACTGTAAAATTCATTAAAAAAAGTAATTATTGTTTAATACACGATTTGAATTGAATAAAAAAAATGTTAGCTTCAACTTTTAATTTAAATAATTCTAAAAGTTTTCAACAGTAATTGCACAAGTGCATTGAAAATTATCGGTAACAAGTTTGCACGAATTCGACAAACAAAGTCGTATTGCTTGGCAACAGGCCCGAGCCCGAAGGGCGAGGGGCTGTTGCCTAAAGCAATACGACTGAGTTTGTCGAAAGAGTGCAAACTTGCGATAATTTACAATGCACGAGAGCAATTTATCAGACTATATCCCAACAAAAATATTACAATAACAAAAGTATTTATTGTGTATAAAAATTAATTATATTTTTGGATGGTAACTTACTTTTTGGCTGGGCGTCTTTTATCTTTTCCTGAAATACCTCTTGTGTTGTATTTCCGAATCGTATGTTTGCAATCATTTTTAAAAAGTTCACAAAAACTGACGTTTGTTAATTTTATTTGACAGTTGTTTGATGTATAGCCCAATCAGAAAATTGAATAATTAATTGGGAACCAATTACGTGCCGAAACATAATGCGAGTAGAGAACCAATTACAGTGCTGAAAATGAACTCTACATGAATTTGTTATCGCGGCAACAAAGTTCTCTAGAAGCTGATTGGTTCTAATTCGTTCGTGTTTCGGCACGGTGCCTTTGGCGGGATATAGTCGTATTTATAAAGGAGAAATTCCCTCATGTGTCAAATTCAAGGTTAGAAGCAGTATGGTGGCACTTCAAATTACAGCAGCTTTGTTTATTTCGACAAATCCCTCATGTGTCAAATGGAAGGTTAGAAGCCATATGGTGGCACTTCAAATTACAGCAGCTTTGTTTATCTCGATAAAACAAAAACGAAGAAGTGATAAAAAAAATCGATAAAATCCCTGTAGGGTGATAAAATCCCAGTAGGGTAATTGTAGGTGTCGTTGGTTCGCATTTGTCAAAAGTGACAGTACAATCGAATCTCCGACGTGCATTCATTTCTTTCGAATAATGAAACGTTTCGGCAGTTTAAAATCAAAGGAAATTGAAGCAATTATTAAAAGCAATATACCAACTAATACTCGGAATAATTCGGTATGTTATTTTTTGTATTAGTAACATCAACGATTCAATTGTATTTTTTTACTAACATTAAATAAATCTTGTATAAGAATCTATTATTCTGGAATTTGTCTTACCAAAAATAACTCGACCTCTCGTTTTTAATCGGAAAATGGCATGCACTCAAAATGTGTTTCTTTTAAGCAAAATCCCTCATCCTGTTGACAATATTAAAAACCCGAGTGCGATTATTCGGGATATTGCTAAGCAACACATTTTTCGTGCATAGGATTTTCCGATAAAAACGGGAGGTCTTGTTATTTTACTTGTGATAAGAGATAGGAAAAAGTGATAAAAAGGGTGATAAAATCCTAGTAAGATGATTGTAGGTGTTATTGGTTCGTATTTGTCAAAAGTGACAGTACAATCGAATCTCCGACGTGCATTCATTTCTTTCGAATAAAGAATCGTTTCGGCAGTTTAAAATCTAACGAAATTGATGCAATTATTAAAAACAATATACTAACTAATACTCAGAATAATTCGTTGTTATATTTTTGTATTAGTTACATTAACTATTCAATATTCAATTGTATTTTTCTAGTAACATTAAATAAATAATTTAAATAAAATAATATTTTGCAATAGATAATTATAAAGAATAATACAATACGTTTTTAAATATTGTTCCCCGTCAACAACAGACACGGACCGGTTTCGATCTTTATGGATCTCATCAGCGTAGCGCAGTTGGACAGGGAATCGAGATTCACTTAGGAGTATTTAATTCTCCGGGTTAACCATCGATATAAGTTTGGTTTTATTTTCTTTTTGTTTTGGCATAGATGCACGTGATTACCTGCCATTCACAAAACATTAACTGTCAGTTACAACAAAAAGCATAGCAGTTATCTTCTGAGTTTCTTTGATTTGAAAATAAATTTTCGATAATTATACATGGAGAGTTTTTTTATTACTTCGTGTTTCTCTTTTTCTTACTAAGGTATGTGCTTATAACCATGTAACATTTAAGTAATATATACATTCTCAGAAGAAATGTAACAATTAAACTTGAAGTTTGATTAAGGATAGTTTTAACAATTTACAGGGGATAAAATAGCGTTTATAAGGTGTTTATCTCAAATCCTTATAAAATATATTTGTTAAAGTATCGAATATTTGTAAATAATTGAGTAATATCTTGTATATATTCTCAGATAAAATATGACAATTTAAATATTTAATATTAATGGAAATATCGACTTAATAGAAATGTAATTAAACATATATTTGCTTCATCAAGCCACATCGAATGTTCTTGTTTTTAATTTAAAATCATTTAAATAACATTTCAATAATAAACCGTTATTATTTGTAAAACCTCTCCAATTATTTAGTTAACAAGTTACTTACTAACTAGGATTAAAATTTCCATCCCAGAGCCGTTATTCGCGCGCTGCCACTATAAATTCTCCGGCACGAAGTTTCCATTTAAAGTCATCATTTGTTTTGGTGTCGCTTCGAAATTCATCTCCTGAATTATTCCTCCTTATCTAGCTAATAAAGAAGAACATGCCTCTACTAATAGGATCGGCGTGAGAATGAAGACTCCGTTTGTGGTAAAGAACAAGGGTCGTTTGCGTGTTGTTCTAATTTTTCGCAAATAATTGACCTAAACTTTAATAACCATAACCTATATTGGACAAATTTATGTTATTTGTTGTTATAAGTGTTAATTCTTCACTGAATTAAAGAAAAATAGACAAATTGTTGTTTTAAAATATGCTAGAATATTTATTTACCTTTACTTTTATATGTCATAGTATTTTTGATGTATTTTTAGACTAATTTGAAGTTTAACAAAGCGATAGTAATGATAATAATATCCCGATGTTAAAACTCGTTGTTAGTATGTTGAAATCAAATTAAATTAAGCAAATAAAAGTATATACTTTCACCTAGTTAATATCAAACTGTTTATTTATTACTTATTAGTAATAAATAAACAATGAGGTATTAACTAAGTGAAAGTATGTATTTTAATTTAATTGAAATATATTACGAAATACGTGCTTCTAACCTAATACAGTTAAATTAAGCAATCTTGTAAAGAATTTTTCAATAAATTAAGGCGTCTATAAATGCCAATAATGTTAATGTATATATACAGTACGCGCCTAAAGTATAAAACAAATTTTGTAAATGCGAAACAAAATCTATTTTCGTATGCCATTTATTTGCGAGAAATGTTATCATCAGCTTTTTTCTCAAATGGAAACCCCCATTTTCACTTTTCCTGTATAGAATATATAGAATATATTGGAGAAGTATTGTTTTCGTGAAAATTTTGAAAATTTTTGATGGAACATCCGGTTTGAAGTCCTAATTTCCATTTCACTAATTTCTTGAAAAAAATATTTTGCGTCTGTGTGTGTGTCTCTGTTTATCTGTCAGTGTTTGTGTGTGTATGTCTGTCGGTGGCACTGTATCTCAAAAATGAACGATCCTTTTGATATAAAACTTTAAAACTGGAACTGAAAAGCTTTTGGTGAACATTCATAAACTGGAAGTAGATGTTTACTCGAGGCGTTTTTTTTGTTTTTGCCGATATTATTCTAAATATGAAAAATATTACAAAACCATTCTACAAAAGTTAAAGAGAATGAGAAACTGAACACGTTTTAATAAAACATGTTGACCATTAAAATTAAAAATTTTAATACTTTTTGCCTATTGCTAATAAACTATAGGAGTTACATGAATTTTATAAAAGTAATTGTAATTAATCCAAAACGGAGCAAATTATTAAAAGTAGCCTTTTTGCGTAAACCTCATAGTCTAAAGAAAAATATAGGGAAAGTATTATGATGGCCACTTCACCACTTTTTAATTAATTTTGAGAGACCCTTTTATTGTATAATTTCGGGATAATTTTTATCATTTAAAATGCGTAACCATGAAATGTTAATGAATGACAATGTAAGACATGCAGTTTAGTAACGGTTAGGTAATTTCCAACCGGCAAAAAAAAAGTTTTGTGTTAATTATTTTATTTATATGATTTATGCATTCCAAATTATAATTTAAATTCTCACTTTAAAATAATTTTGCTGTACTATGAATAGCTGACTTAATTTTTTTTTTTAATATATGGTCATACATGGCCAGTGCGACAGAATTGTTGAGAGAACTTGCAATACATTCAACGAAACTCATCCCCAGTTACAACTTACAAATAAAACAGAAGCAAGAAGACTGAAATAAAATAATGTTTAAATAAGTAATTAAATGCAAGAACTGAAAAAAAAAATTACAGAAAAAAAAATATAACAATTGTTTGAAATGATGACCATTAACATGTAAATACTGTGCAGCACGTGTTGCGTCATCTTCTTATGTTGGTCACCTAATTTTTTCTGCCCTTAATTCCGTGAATTCAGCTCGCACCCTTGCTTCCAATTCTTCTCGGCTATCGTCGGCAGTTGCATAAACTTTATTTTTTGTACGACCGCAAAGATCTAGCGGGCCAGTTCTATTGGCCCAACCTTCGAATCCATCTATCCTCGAACATGTTCATTTGTTGGTGTGATATATCGTTTGTGCAATGAGCTGGGGCTCCATCGAGTTGATACCACGAACTTGTTCTTAAATTTAAAGGCAGCTCATCCAAAATATTCTATACAACATTTCTTAAAATTTGTTAATATCTGTCATTATTTAATCTTTCGTGCTACAAATAAAAAGTAAAACGCGTGTCCATCAATAGGCAAAATACGTTGAAACTAAATTTGTTGGTATTTATGTATACACGTTATATGTGGATTTTAAATTGACCACATGTTATTGGGTTTTCTGTTGAAAATACCTTTATGAGAGAAATTTGATTCATCCGTTAAATTTTTTTTCAAAAAATTGTCTTCTTGAATTTTAAGCAACAACAACTCACAAAAATCAATCCTGTTCTCTGCATCTTGGGGAAATAATTCTTGAGCCAAATTAAATTTATAATTATACATCTGATACATTTGATTCTTGAAAATAAGTCAAAACATTTGCTTGAATTTCCTTATTCTGGGTTATTGGCTTAGGTTGATTTTTTTCTGCATTTTGTTTTCCGAATAGTACAAAATTTGATTCCAGTCTTCGAACTTTTTTCTATTCATCGGCGGTAAGTGTGGATAAGTTTCGTTAAAAGTTCTGCAAGTTCTCTCAATAATTCTGTTGTACTGGCCATATATGATGAATAAATTCATAATTTCTTTTATCTACGATCGTACAGAAAGTAGACACTTTTTGCATCATTTTTCATTGTAAAAGTGGCTTCTTAAAGCACTAGTGCTTTTTTACGTTTTTATTGCACGGTAATGTCAAACTGTTTTTGTTGCACAGAAATGTCAAATTTGACAGATGAATATATTATAGCACAACGACGAAAAACTTTTTTATTAATTGATACAAATAACTAATAAACTATAAATAAAATATATAATACAAACCAAATGGCAGATTTAAGAACTCTGAAGATTTCATTTAATGCAAGTCGAAGCGATTACATTAAAGTGAACATGTTTTCCATAAATAATAATGGCGGCCGACATTTGTGCTACTTGTTTACTGGTTGCTAAGTAACGACATTCGTGCACTGCGGGTAAAATATGTTTTCATTAATTGAATTATTGAAATGACATTAAAATATTACTCATATGAATATATTCTTTGAAATCCTTTACGATCGAAGATAAAATTTTGTAAGGCACACTTGTAAAAAGTGTCTTTATTGCCCTGGCTTTAAAAAAACTCGCTCGTTCCTCGCTCGTGTTTTTAAACGCCAGTTCGTGCAATAAAGCATCACTTTTTACACTTGTACCTTAAATAACTATATTGTTATAGGTATTAATTTTAATATTACTCGAAAGAAGCATAGACAAATATTGATACGTTCGATTCAACAAATATTGACTACTATCGTGCCCGTGTGAATAGAACAGGAATTATTCAAATAAAAAATCTGAGAGGAAACAAATTTCGAAATAACTCAAAAACTACTGGCTCTGGATATAGGGATGTATAATACTTTTTGTCGCAAATTGTCTTGCGAATCACACTATGAGATAAAATATTAGCTATTCTATTTAAATGTTGAAATATGAAGTTTTTAAGTGGGGGCTAAAATATTGATATTTTTTAAATACCAACTGTCAAAATTGACACATGTCAATTTTTTTCCGTTGTAGAGGAATCGATGTAGGTACAAGACGAGATGCCGCTCGTGTATCTATCTTGTACCTCCTAGAAGTTATAGGCATTTTTCTAAACTCCTATTTGAGGTCAATATTTGACAAATAAATTTTTAAATCAAAAACTGTAAAAGTTAAGTGGACATAAACCCATATGTCTTTATTTTCCAGTGAAACTACAAATAAATGGTACTATACACGGAAAAATAGTCAATGGACTGGTAACATAAAATCCAGAAATACAACTTATTCTAAACTATAAAATTCAGCCATTGAATATGGCTCTACATTACATAAAAAGTTAAACAGTTTTCTCTTTCTAAGAGACACACCTCGAACTTGTTTAATGGTTTTAGGAAGGTGGTTTACTATTTTCATACAGGAATAGTATGCACCCTTTTCATACATATTTAATCTGTGAGTAGCTAGCGTGAATTGTTGACCATGTCTGGTGTTTATGGAGAGGTAGGCAATCGAACAAGGAATTAAAAATTAAAATAATATACAGTAAGTTTAAAATAACAAGTTGGTGGCCGTTTCCGGTACAACCGGAAGTGATATAAAGTCAAAAATATTTTCCATGAGGAGATCGCAATCAATCGTACAATGCTGATTTTTTTTCAGATTTTTCCTCTTGCAGGAACACCGTAAACTTTTAATGGACATTATTCGTGGCCCACCTTATATATATATATATATATATATATATATATATATATATATATATATACCGTCATCATAGGGAATTACCATGTAAAATTTTCAATTGAAGTTTGTATCTCTATTATTGAACGAAAATTATCAAAATAAAATTAGAATGATTCCTTTATCTACTAAGATTATTTTGGAGGTTTTATTTTTGTTTCATCTTTAGTTTTAATCGAAATATAGCTTAAAAAGTGCGAAGAAATTTTCGATAATAAAATCCTCAAAATAGTAGTTGCTATGAAATGTCAGTGTCATCTAAATTGATTAAGCCACAAATAATTCAATTCAAAATAAGTGCTTACACAACAAAGAAAAAGTTCAGATCAACAAATTGAGTTTTGGCGGACATTTGCGACTTATTTAGTATACATTTTGAAACCAGTCCAGTGCCGTGTCAATCAACAATTATTAGAATTGATCAGAAATTTGAGGATAATGGTTGTGTAAACGATAAACATATTGTTAGAAATAAAGGGAGGAAATCTGAAGAAACTGTAACAAATGTGTTGCAAGGATAACAGTACATCTAACACCAAGTGTAAGCTTATAGTTACCGACCCCATAAAATCCAAAATCATAAAGAACTGAGCAGTGGATCCTGATTCAAGATCTAAATTTTGTTAAATTATTATGAAAAAGTGTAACGAGAATAAGACATTTCCAAATAGTGTGTGTTTTACAGATGAATGTAGTTTCTAATAAAGAAAATAATCATCAATGGTCTCAAAACATTCTTCATATTGTAACATCAAGAAGTGAATATTCACAAAAACTTAATGTATGGGCATGAATTTTAAAAAGCGTTGTTAGTTTTATTTTTATTGAAAGCAAATTAAAGTATTTATAGGTTCCACTTTATGTTTATTCTTTACATAAGCATTCTTTCTAAGTTTGGAATAGTATAATAATTATAATTTAACTGGATGCGGTTTTGAAATTTTGTACAAAATAAATAAGAAATACTAAAAAGAGTTTTATTCTGTTTCGGGCAATTGTACCTTTGTGTTAATTAGTTTCAACAAGAATAATGGATTTGTGCCTTTGAACTCGCCATCTGTAATTTTAGATGTTATAACCTGACTTTTCAAAGCACTGAACTTTTCCTTATGTGTTGTAAGCACTCATTTTAAAGTTAATTATTTATTTGTGGGTTATACTATTTAGATGACAAGCACTGACTTTTCACAGCAACTACTATTTTGAGGATCTTATTATCAAATATTTGCTTACACATTTTAAGGTGTATTTTTACTAAAAATGAAGATGAAACAAAAATAAAACCTCCAAAATATCTTTAGTAGGTAAAGGAATCATTCTAATTTTATTCTGATCATTTTCATTCATTAATAGAGATACAAACTGCAAAAGAAAATTGTACATGGGAATTCCCTATGATGCGTCTTCAAACGGGACACACGGTATATATACACGTTGTCCCCTGAAATTTTGAATACGGGCAATTGAATGCATTACTTGTTGCTTAGCTACCACGCTTGTAATAAAATAGGGAATCAAAATGAAACATATTTACATGACATTTTAATATTACTATTCTTACAATCACAATTCTGACGTAACGAATAACAAATAACTACAATGTTCACCTTATTAAATGACCGAAAACATCTCCTTGTTGAGCCAAGCGATATCCCAAACGATCATAAAATTCCCATTTTGAAGCTATATAAGCCAAATTGACATTCATTTGCAGCAACAACCATGGCAACCAATAATAATAATCGAGATGCAATACAAACACATTACTCCTATTCAAAATTTCTGGGGACAACGTGTATATATACACATATATGTGTGTATTGCGGATGTTAGGAAGCCCGCTACGTACTACAGATGTATGGCAGCTCGGGTTGAGGGAAAGAGTTACAACATATACAAAAAGGATATATTTTAACGTATTAGGAAACCAATGATATCTTACATATAATGCGAAACCCATCTGTATAAAAAACTATGGCTCTGGGTATTACACGAGTCCATGCAATGCCGATTATTTTATTACGCGTGTTGAATGTTAAATTGCCATCACTTATGGTATTACTTGTGAATAAATTTTGTTTTTGCATGAAAGTTTGTTGCTTAGCGATTTTAATGAGAGCAACTGTCGCCTAGCGGCTCGTGATTTTTTCTATCAGTTGCTCGAATAAAAATCGCGAATAAGCAACGAACTTGAATGCACTAAAAACAAAATTTATTCCGATTTAATTGTCATCACGAATGGTATTTGGAAATACTATTCTACGACTTGAAACGAATATCGGTGAACGGTTCAATATTTATGTTAAAATGATACATATCCTGCAGTATTTTAGCCGAAAATTTCGACATTGATTAAACAACACCTTCCTTATAATTATTTGCATTTACCTTATTCATATTCTATGCCCAATCGTCTAGAATCGCGACAACAGGTTCCATTGAAGTTCTTGTTAAAAACTAGTAGTTTCTATGGGCGCAAAATTCTTCAAATTGTTTTCAAACACATGATCTCGTTTTTGTTGTATTTTTTTGGTACAGAACTTGCCATTGTCGCATTTATTATGGATGATAAAGCGCTACCTAACCTTTTGATTTTCTAACCTACTTACAACTGACATAAGTATAACCAACATTTTTCGCTTTTTTATCAAGGCTAATTCAATTTATTTGTCGGAAAATAGCTAACTTCGGTTTATTCAGGTGAATAAACAGCAAGTTGCTGTTTATTCACTTATAAATTGACGTGATTGGCTAAAAAATAACACATGCCTTCTTTTCATTGGCTATATGCAATAGGAGTGGAATAGTCGTTAAAAACTGGAACTGAAAAGCTTTTGGTAAACATTCATAAACCGGAAGTGGGTGTTTACTCATCGAAATTTTTAAAGCCAAAACTAATCCGGGAATTTCCCTACTTAACGGCCAGGTTGACGTAATGTATACGTCTATTGAACTGCTTGGTATAAATAGGTTAGACTAGCAGTCGAAGCTTTGGTGCTTAAAAAGTTATAAGCCGAAACCAAACAAAAAATGGTGAAAAATGATATGAAATTTACTCAAAAAGGCTATTATTAACCATTTGCTCAATTTTTGATACTTTACAATTACTTGTTATATAATTTTCATTAAATTATAGTTTTTAGCAAAAGGCAAAAAATGTCATAATTTTAAATTTTTTCTCCAAAGTTAAGAATTTTATGAAAAACATGTTTAAATAAACTTATTACGTTTCTCATTACCTTTAACTTTTGTTTATCGTTTTTTGAACCCGCCTTAAAAATCGAGCATCAAAGATATGACATAGCTGCACAGATAAGCTGTGATACAGCGAAACACGTGACTGCGGATAGTCAAATCAATTCATGGCGTGGTTAAGAAACGGTGACACCACAGAAATTGTTACATAGTGCTGAATGTAATGTCAGACATGTAACAACAACTAGCAGCAATGTAATTCAATACCTGGTGATGCTTTAGCACGAGGAGTTGTTGTTTTACCCGATAGTTGGTTCTTGTAGTTTTACATTGTAATAATGTATAATAAGTAATTATTATACAATACTAATTTCTATTATTATTATTTATTACTTTAAAATGTATTTAGGCTCGTGTGAATGAAAGAATACAAATTATAAAAATGGATTCAAAATCTCGTAAAACCGATAGTGGATCAATTGCTTCTGAATCTGATAATATGCAGCCCGATTCTATGTTCGTAGAGTTAGATATAACAAATACATTATTTCATTCGGAAAAATCAAATGTATGTGACAGCATACAGTCCAATTCTATGTGCTTAGAGTCAGATACAACGAACACGTTATTTAACTTGGAAAGTTCTAATATACAAATTATGTAGTTTACAAATAAGTGATCTAATAAATTGATTTAACCTTGTTCAGGAGTCGAATGTGTCAAAAGAAGGAATATGTACCTGCAAAGAAACATCAGATTCCGAAACGGAACCGTTTCAAGATTCGGATTCAAGTTATGTTCCGGACAGCGATTCGGATCACTCTGATATCTCACTTTTTTTCCTCTGAATACATACAGCAAGGTAAAGTTTAATAAGAATATGTAGTATTTCCCATATTTGAATCAAATAATTTTTAGAATTTTTTGAAAACATCTAAAGAAATAGGGAAATCCCAAAATATGAAGATATCCCTTTCAAATTTGGTAATAATTAATAATATAAAATATTTGCATACGTGTTTTGGCTTCTATAGTACTGAAACAATTAATTGCTTTGACATTGTTTTAATTCTGAAGAAGGCACAGAACACATTATTTTGTTTTTGTTGTTGTAGATTACACTTGAATTTAAAATAGCTGGAAGATTAGATCATGAAAATGATACTTCTAATACGAAAATTTTTAAAGGATCAATCGTAGACGAAACTTTCAATATGAAATCTGCGACTTCAGTAAGTTTGTTCTTTGGTGATTTGGAAATTAATTATTAATTTAGAGTCAAACATATATCAAGAAACCGTCTGCCAGAGAGAGACCGACAACATGTCCAATTTTCTACAAAGATGTAATAACGCATTTTACGAAACATCTCTTTAGACACCATCCCCAAAAATAAAGATGTGCAAGCGCGCATTTTTAGATGTTAATTTTGGTCAAATTTTCGTATTTCCTAATAACCTGACGTATAACTTCGGTTGACAGATGACTTCATCGCTGTTTTTGGTCTTAAACACTAAAGAATACATGTAAGACTTAGTGCAACATCTTTGCACCACTTAGTGGTACCTCCCACTTTCTGTAACCTGGAATTTCGTCCAGGTGCTCTGAGCGGCGATTTCAAGATTTTTGTCTTTATTTATTAAACACTTATGAAATTAAGTACTAATATTCTACTAACACATCTCATGTGGAAAACATGTATTTAATTCAGAACGTGGTCAAGGTCAGGTTTAAACAATTGAATTTTTGAGAGGAAGTCTAAGTATTTACATTTTAATATGCTCTCACAAATCTGTTTCAATATTCTAAGATTACATTTCTTAGCATTCGAGAATTGGTGGTCATGACTAAACACATATTTATATAGGTACTGTTTTTGCTCTTCTCAATTCGTAATCAAAGTGTTAAACTTTTTAGCCAACGCTCTTTCAGCCGTGTCATTTACGACGCGCAACTGAGATAAATATGTTTTTGATTTACTATATTCATCATTTGATTCCCATAACCTAGGATCAATGTTCAGAAAATCTTTGTCAATTCCGAAACGCGAGAACAATTTTCGTTTGATTCGAAACCAAATCTTGAATTTCACGGTTTTTCCACAACTCTAACTCGGGTGCACTATTCAAATTGATTTTAACCCGCTTGGACTGAACATCGCACTTAATATTGTTTTTCAACGTGTCGACGATTTTTCTTTTCGTATCGACGGAGACATTTTCATCGAATATATTTACTGTAAAGTTTTATGTAAAAGCGTGTTTCACTGCCTCGAATGCGTTATCTAGTCCAAGCAATGATTTTATGTTTCTGTAGAACTTGATACTTTATAAAGAAGAATATGACAAAAGCTACTATGGCGCGTTTAAGAAATCCACGAATCATCTTTGGTATTTATCCGATAAAACAAAAGGATTGTCGTTATTCGATGAAAATGTCTCCGTCGATATGAAAAGGAAAATCGTATGAAATGTACCACCAGAAAGAATAATTCGATTGATGCGAAACTTGTTAAAATAATTGTTTATTCGTTAGGAAAAAATTACTAAACTCTCAATAAAAAAGTTGAGCGGTTGATTTTTTTCCGTTATTGTTATCTTAAAATTCCACAACTTTTTATATGGGCGTTGAAAAATATTTACTTAAAATTTATCAGCAGTTGTATTCTGAAGTTATCACAGTATTAGTTCATAATGCCAAGAGCAAGACACCTTAATTATTCCCAAACTTCGGAGTTTGATAAGGGTTGAATTATCGGGATGAAAGAAGCAGGTTTATCGTTCCCCGAAATTGGCAGAAGAATGAATCAAGATCACACAACTATGGCGAGAATATATTATTCCTGGCCAAAAGTAGGTATACAGCGATATCGTCCGGCTGGAAGACCTCCCTGTCTTAGTAACGCCCGCGAAGATCTGTTTCCGAGACAAATGACCACACAGAACCGATTTCAAACAACTAGCTATTTTGTCATTGATTGGGTAAGACCTGTAAATCGATTTCAATGGCGACCATTTATCGACGTCTGGCTTGGTGTCAAGAGCGGCAGGGTTGGGTTGAAGAATGGAACAACCTTGTGTTTAGCAATGAATCCAGGATTTGTTTACGGAACAAATATCGAAGAGAACGAAGAAATTTAGAGTTTGTTGAAAGACGCCGTGCAGCTTTAAAGACAGGTGTCATGGTGTTAGGTGGAATCAGTTTAGGATTAAAATCATCTTTGGTGTTCATTCCAGGTACATTAAACGCTCGTCGATACATTGATAATATCTTGGATTCCATCGCGGTGCCATTTATGCAGACGCCACCCAATGTAATATTCCAGCAAGATCTCCCGATTTAAACTCCATCCAGCATATCTGGGACATAATGGAAAAGAGTTCACAACATGTGCAGGCATCTTGACAACTTATATGATCTGAGACTTCAGTTAAAAGTTGCTCGGAGTGAGATGCCTAAAACAAATACAGACCGTTTAATTCTAAGTACGCTTAGAAGCGTAAATTCTTGCATTGCTATGTAACTTATTATTAAATTTTTTCTGTTAAATTAAAGTTTTTTTCTTTGAATAGTTTAATCATTTTGTTCCAACGAATAAACAGTTATTTTTACCAATTACTACAACTGGGCTAGACACTTAACAATAATGAAACTAGTTCTATTTATAATACATTAATTTTAACATAAGCATTTCTATATGTAATTGTGTAATTAGCGCACATATGGATGTGGAACGAATGAATGTTTGTTGTGGACGGCAGGTAATTCCTCCAACCCTAGATTCGTGTATATCCTGGAAGCGCGAAAGTAACACTTTTGGATCTATCCTCCATTAGGTTTCTTCTGGATTGAAGCCACTTGACATAACCAGCCCTAAATATTAAAAGTGTGTCCTCGAATATGAGTCTTTTTAATTTAATTTTGAAGTCACTAATATTGTATACTTTCACATTAAGTTTTGATGCACTGATCACTGTAGGACTTCCATATGAAATGAAATTGTTAGCACATTCACCAAGAAGACTCCGGCGATGTTCTTTGTTTCTGTTGCTTTACGACAGCTTTCTAGTTTCTCTGGTGTTTGAAAGACAGTATTTTTTGTGTATCGACAATTATCATATTTCCCATCGAATAATTATTTTTCACAGGTAACTAGGAAATGCAGCATAAGATCTTCGGAACACTGGTATTGTTTGGTACCAGATATACAAATGTCACAGTATGGGGATCCTTTTCAGATGATTCCCGGTAAATTTTAATTTTTTGTATTTACAATTATCATATTTCCCATCGAATAATTCTTTTTCACAGGTAACTAAGAAATTCAGCATAAGATCTTCGGAACACTGGCATTGTTTGTTACCGGATATTCAAATGTCACTCAGAGGCATTATAGTATTTTGGGCTTTTGATTTGAGTATATGTATATTTGACATTCGGGATTATAGTTATGTAATCTGACTCAAACTTGCTTGAAATTTGATAGAGGTAATATATGTCATATTTCAATTCACAATTAATTGATATTGATAAGAAGTAAGTCGATTCTACAATTGACCTTTATAATAAAATCGAAATCCAAAATGTTTTCAATCTTGAGTTCGAATGGTAATTTTGTATTATAATGAATTGATATTTTTATTAATTCCGCCAATAAATCATTCCAACTAATTATGTCAAGATGTAGCACTCTAAGTGCTGAAGAATTTAGAATATAAACTAATATTTTTGAAATGTTTTCTAATATGATGATTATTTGATTGAATAAATCTTTAGAAAATAAAACATGTGAATAATCTATGTCATCTTGCATAATTGCATGCCTGCATAATTCTAGATCTAAGTGTTATTTGGTTAGGCTTAATATCTCGGAGCTTATTATTAAATTTGTGTAAAATTTGAGTGTTTATACTGTAATCATTATTAAATTGTTTTTTCAATTTATTTTGATTAGAATATAAACGATTTAGAATATTATCAATTCTTTTCGTGTCGGCGGAATCCATATTATCGGTAATTGTTTTTACAATTGTGCCAAGCTCGTCAATTAATCCTCTTTTAATTTTCTAAGGAGTGACATGAAATTTTAAATTATTTGTTTTAGAAATTATTTCATGATTAGAGAGCGGATAAAAAAGCTTAAAAAATGTGAAAAAAAGCACTTAAAAAGGCACAAAATTTAGAGAAAAAAGCATTAAAAAGGCATAAAAACAGGAAAAAAGCATAAAAACACGAAAAAAAGCACTAAAGAAAACTATATTTTCTTAATATATTACACGTTTATCAACATGTTTTACATAGAAAATCTGCTTAAAACTAAAATAAACATACTTTCTTTACGCAATATATGATATTATGTAAGTATTTAAAAATTAAATTGTAATTTTGTATACATTTCAAAACAACTAAAATCTATTCATGAAAACAGTAGATCATTAAATGTTGTTCTGGGGGTTTAATTGTAAAAATTATTACTTCTGACGCTCAATAAATTTTTGAAAGTGGAGAAGCTTCTCTTTATTTTAAATTATAGTTGGATCCATTTGAAAATTGCCATTCAAAATCAAGTTTAATTTATTTAATATTAAAAATCCTTCATTTTCACCGAATATTTCTTTCGATATTATTTTGATTTCTTGGCCAATGCGTCCAGGTATTTTCTAAATTGAATCTGCTTTTATAAATATTTGATTGTGTTGCTCACAAAATTTAAACGCGATTTTATCTAACTAAATTGATTTGAAGGAAGCTCTTGTTTCTTAAGAACTGTTTGACAGTCATTAACTGATTTGCTTGTCGTTTCGGGAAGGTTGTTTATAACCTTATTAAATCCTTCAAAATTGTTCGCATAGTACATCTCGCATATAGCCAAGTTCCCCATTTTGTTAGCACTGGTTTATGGGGCAGTGAGATATCAGTAATGACTCCTTGGATAATTGCACTCACAGAAGAATATAAGAACTATTTTTCCATATTTAATTAAATCTACAAATGGAAATTTCATTCTTATAGTTTCAGAAATTTGTTTCTATCCTATGTGCTAAACTTGTACAATGCACAAAATGCATTATTAGTAAAATTTTGTAAATTAATATTGTCTACGGCAAAAATAAGCTTGTCAGTCGATCATTTATGAATTTTGCTATAATGTTATTATCAGTTTTCTTCAATTCTTTTGTTTAACTCGTATTATTAAATTAAACAAGCGTCTGTGATTTCATCTACCCCAAACCACATATAATTATTGTTAATAATATCTTTAATTTTTTGCATGGTTTCATAGTACGCAAGAGCTACATAATTTTTTCTCAGGAATGCGCATTTTACAATATTTTCCCAAGAAAGATTCAAATGCATTATTTTGTAATTTTTTTAAAGGGATATTCGAATGTAAAAGTATTTTGCACAAATGTGAATTTAATTTAAATTGTCCAGCTTTGAACTTTTTCAAACGTTCTTGATGTAGTGTTGTTATAACATGTTTTACATACAAGTCTTGACTATTTAGGATGCAGTTGGGAACTAAAATAAAACTTACTATTTTTAAACATGCATTACAAAATAATGTATTATTTTCAGTTGTTAATTCTGGATAGTCTTTAATTAATTCTTGTATTGTGGTTTTCACCTTTTGCATTATGGGTTAAATATACATGTGAATTATATAATATAATTTATCTGTGAATCCCCAGGTTAATACGATTCACGCATATAGTAATTTTTGATAAATAAGTAAAGTTTTTAGAATGTCAATTCAATAGTATGGTTTATAAATGCGAGTTTCAATATGAAAATTAACGAAAACGATAAATATGCGCCAGTCGTCCCATCCGTATTTTTGCCGAGAGTAGAAAATTGATACGGTTGTAGAACACCTGATTATTAGCTATCACTTAAATTTGTTTACATTTAATACTTACTGGGGACACGAAGAAAATATGTAATACAAATATAATCTATAAATGATGGTATACAATTTTTTTACGAAAATTCTCTATATTAGCACATTCATTTAATATCAACGTGAAATTTTTATTAAATGTTTTTTAAATTTGAAGAAAAGGTTCTAAATAAGCATCAGAATCTAAAAAAAGCATGAAAATAAGCACATAGAGTCAAAATAAAAACAAAAAGTCAAAATAAGCAAAAAAAAGCAAAAAATTTAGCGCTAAGTAATCACATTCTTCAAGATTCGTATAGATATTAAGAAATTTTTTCGATGCTATTAATATTATGGATAAGCATAATGCTAGAAATCCGCTCTCTAGTCATGATTAACGTCGTTAAATAACTGCAAGTGAATGGTCGCTATTAGGATGAGATATATTTCAATATTTAAGTCATTAAAAATATAATTTATATTGGTTTTAGTTGAGAATAATCTAATTTACCGAGACCACGTCCTATTTTTAGCATGGCTAAATATTTTATATTATTTATTTTACAGACTTTTCTTAACTTTTATTTAAATAAAACTATACCATATAAGCACTTCCAAATATATATTGTAAAACCCTACAACTGTTTCGCCACACTGTGGCTTCTTCAGACGAAGAAATGGAATTAAAATATTGTCGGGTCAGGTATATATGCAATGTTTATGGAGAAGTGGCTATTTTAAAAAATTGTAAATGTAAAAGAGGCGAAAGTTTTGAAATTTTCATTAAATTGGTGGTTGTCTTCGATAAGGTGGTTAGAGTACGTGGAGTTGATTTTGTTTTCTTCAAAGCTGGTTTTGTGTTCTTTGATCCTCTATTGGAACGACTTTCCCGTTTGTCCTACATACACTTTTGGACAGACTTTGCAATGTAGCAGATAGACGCCACTTTGTTGAGTTTTACTAACTTTATCCTTATTATTTTTGATTATTTTTCCTATGGTGTTGTTTGTTTTGTAGGCTACATCAATATTTAATTTTTGTAACATTTTTCCTACTTGGTTACTATTTTTGCCTGTGAATGTTAAAGATGTAAAGTTTTTCTTATTGTTGTCTTTTATTATGGGGTGAATAAAATCAATTAATTTATTTCTTTGTTTTTTATGTAATATATTTTTTTATCATTGATTCATTTTAAAACCGTTTTTTTGAGTTATTCGAAATATTATTTTATATATATATATATATATATATATATATATATATATATATACCGTGTGTCCCGTCTGAAGACGCATCATAGGGAATGTAAAATTTTCAATTGCAGTTTGTATCCATATTATTGAACGAAAATTATCAAAATACAATTAGAATGATTCCTTTATGTACTAAGATTATTTTGGAGGTTTTATTTTTGTTTCATCTTTAGTTTTAATCGAAATATAGCTTAAAAAGTGTGAAGAAATATTCGATAATAAAATCCTCAAAATAGTAGTTGCTATGAAATGTCAGTGTTTGTCATTTAAATTGATTAAGCCACAAACAAATAATTCAATTCAAAATAAGTGCTTACCCCCGAACTGGCGTGCAGCAACGTTGATTCGGGTCAGTAGTCGGATGGGTGACCGGTACCATTCACCATTGGGATACAATTAATGGTGCTTTAGAGTGACGGGGGCGATCCTTTAAAGTAACAAGCTCATTTACACACACACACACAAATACACAAATGACACATGGCGGAAGGACCACGTGGTCGATAGCCTAACACTACTACTACTAAGTGCTTACACCACAAAAGAAAAAGTTCAGATCATCAAATTGAGTTTTGGCGGACATTTGCGAGGAAATCTGAAGAAACTGTAACAAGATCAAGATCTAAATTTTGTTAAATTATTATGGAAAAGTGTACAGAGAATAAGAGATTTCCAAATAGTGTATTTTACAGATGAATGTACTTTCTATTTGGTGTCTGAAAATAACGAACAAAATAATCGTCAATGGCCTCAAAACATTCTTCATATTGTAACATCAATAATAATAATAATAATAATAATAATAATATTTCTTTATTGTCCAACAGATAAACCACAAGAGGACATTATTAAGTACATTATACTATAAAAAATTAAACATAAATTACATTTCATAATATAAATTATAAATAATTTGTTTATACTTCTAACTTAAAAACTATTTGACATGATGTTCGCATTTCTACTCATGTGCATTATTGGGGCTCTTAACAAAACATTTGTTTTAGCAGTAGGCGTAAAGAAAGTTACATATTGTCGCGCTGTGAGGCGTGGAATATTAAATTGAACCATGGAAAGTAACTGGGGTGAATCTATTTCGTTGCTTATTAATTTCATCATGAACGATCCACTGGCTTTGTCTCTTCGCGCAGATAGTGATGTACAGTTATGCGTTTCTAATAATTGTGTGTAATCAACAGCTTGATCTGGATATATTCCATCAATTTTGAAACAGAAATTTCAGGAAACGTTTCTGCACCCGCTCTATTGTCAGGGACCCACTTACATAATATGGATACCATATAATTGAATAATATTCTAGCTTGCTACGAACTAATGTAAAATATAAAATTTTCAATAAGTTATTATCATCAAAGTAACGAGATATACGCATTAAGAAACCGAGTAATTTAAAGGCCGATGTGCTGACTGCAAGAATATGATCCAAAAACGTTAAACGAGAGTCAAATATAACACCAAGATCTTTCATTGTGATTTCGCGTCGAATAGTATCATTACCAATTCTGTAAGAAAATGCAGTTGCATTATGTTTTCGCGTGTATGAGACGATAACGCATTTACTGATATTTAAGAGGAGTTTGTTAACCGCACACCATTTAACAATCTTATCAAGATTTCTTTGCAGCAAGAGACAGTCAGAATGATTGACAACTGTATTATATATTTTTAAATCATCCGCATAAGCTAATACCGGACATGTTATTGATGCAATTAAATCATCTATATATAAGTTAAATAAAAGAGGACCCAGGTTGGAACCTTGCGGTACACCGGAAGAAGCGACATAGTAATGGGATTTAAATCCATTGTAATGAACATAGTTTTTGCGATCTTTAAGGTACGATGCAAGAAATTGTAAAAAGTCTAAGGAGAGTCCAAATGCACTAAGTTTATCCAGAAGTATTTGATGATCAATAGTATCAAATGCTTTAGAAAAGTCCGTGTACAAAACATCGACTTGGGTACGGTTATCCAGGGATTCGCAAATATGTTGGGTGATGACTGCTAAATTTGTGGTGGTTGAACGACCTGAACAGAAACCATGTTGATGAGGTGACAAGCAAATATGAGTGTGACGATAAATAACATGATAAATAATTTGTTCGAATATCTTGGCGAAATTTGAAAGTATTGAAATTGGTCTATAATTTTGAATATCAGCAATACTCCTCGTTTAAAGATTGGACTTATTACAGCAGTCTTCCATATCTCAGGGAAGACCATTGTGCGTAATGAAAGGTTGTATATAAGAGTTAATGGCTTTACCAATATATATTTGCAGTCTTTAATTATAAAACACGGAATGCGATCGTCACCACATATCTGCGAGTTTTTAAGCCGATTGATACTCATTAATACATCAGACTCCTGGATAATAGGTGTGATCAGTGTTTCACGACTAGTGAAAGTGTCTTTAGATTTAATATAGCTCTTCCCAGTATAAGCTTTAGAAAACATATTCGCAAATTCGTTTACAATTTCTTGAGGTGTTGAGTATGTGGTGTTGTCATTTTTTAGTTCAGCTGGGACTCTGGTTGTACCTTTTTTTGAATGAACAAATTTCCATAGATCTTTCGGGTTGGTTTTAAGATTGTTTTCAATTTTACTTAAGTAAACCTTATAAGCATTTGAAATTTGCAATTTAATGAGTTCACGTAATCTTTTAAATTCAGTATGGTAGAAATTTGATCCTGATGTCTTCCATTTACGATGAAAATGTTTTTTCAATTTAATGTTACGTTTAATTTCCATAGTAAACCAAGGGGGAAAATGTGATTTGTCATAGTGTTTTGATAATGGTACAGAAAAGTTAAGTATATCATACAACTTAACATAAAATGACTCGCATGCTTCATTAACATCATTATATAATTCTAGGAATGACCAGTCAACATTTGCCAAATTCTCATATAAACTTAAAAAATTAGCCTTTTTGAAATTGTACCTGATATTTTCATTAACTGGAAAGGGTTTCTGTTTATTTATATTTGTTGATGTGCCCACGCTTAAGGTAATCGAAAGTGCAGGATGGTGTCCATCTTCTGGCACGAGTGGACATTCATCTCTTTCAGTATTAAGAATATCACAAAAGTTACATAAAACTAAATCTAGCAATCTATTATTTGAATTACTAACATTATTAAATTGCGTAAGCTGTAATATACTCATGAACTGAAACAATGCCATATGTTTTGCATTATTGGACACAGGTGGCACAGTATCAGTATATGAGAGAATATTAAAGTCGCCAATTATGAATACCGGTTGATTGAGAATAATGAGGCACAATGGTTTCAAGAAAAGTATTCAGTTCCTCGGAAGATAGGAGGTACATATATAACCATAGTATAAAATGAAAACGTATTGAAAATACATTTACATAATATAAAATCAATTAACGGGACGCGTTGTCGTATTTGAGGCGCATCAATAATCTCAAACGAAATATTTTTATTAAAGGCTATCAAAACGGTAATTCTATTAGTAGCTTGAACATTTCTATCTTGTCGTAAAATATTATATTGAGAAGTAAATAGTTCAGTTGAATAAACAGAATCACAAAGCCATGTTTCAGTCAAGAATATAACATCAAAGGAGGAATTACATATATTGTTAAAGAATGTATGAGTTTTTGAACCACGGGTGTTTTGATAGTAGAAGTTAAGTAATTGGTTACAGTTGGACAAATTTAGTTTTCCGAATTGACAATCGTTGGAATTCCACGTATATATTTAATTCTGAGATTAGTATCACCTTCAGACGTTCGCCGCAGCAGTTCCTTTCGTGTTTCCCGATATAATTCAACCTGCATGGGTGTTTGATCCTTAGCGACACTAATGTGTTTGAATTTATTACTGTCCTTTAATTTCTTCGCATTACGTAGAACAATTCTCCCAGAAGATTCACTGGAGAGTGATACTCGAATTGGGCGTTTATTAATATTACGTGATGGATCATATTTGCCTAATCTAACAGGCTTTATGATATCTTGATTAATATTCAAGAGGGATAATACTTCTTTCGTACAATTGATATCCTGTATATTTTGCTCTGATTTTGTAGGACATGTTTCTTCCAAGCCATAAATTATTATATTGTTCTTCCTTTTATCACGTTCTTGAATTTCTTGAATAATTATTTCATTATTCACAAGCGTGGAAAGTTCTGAGGGAGATGTCGATTTAAGAAGTTTAATTTCTTCTTGTAAGGCTACGATGGCGGATTTTAGACCATTTAAATCATCGCCCAGTTTCATACATCCTTTACAGGTCCAATTTAATCCACATTTGGAATTTATTTTACGTGCTTCTGCTTTAGATATATCAACACATGCAATTTTATAATATTTCTTGCATATACAGCAGTTTACCATATAATGCAGTTCAGCTT